>JASCZI010030326.1:77375-99761 GCA_036250425.1 Stylosanthes scabra
ACGTCATTTTATTAGAGCCCAGCGTTGCGAATTAACGACCACATCTGCATTTTTTTGATAAAAATCCACAAAAGAGCCAATATGAGTCACAATCATAAAAATGAATGGTCAATTTGATACCATTTGAATTTTAAGGACTAATTTGATCATAACCCTAAATTTTAGGGGTCAATTTAATATTTATCTCTACCAAATTCATACAAGTATAATCTATGTATATTTAGTCTTTTTTTTAAATCTATTACTGAGATATATTTTAATAAATAATATGTTATATTTAAATACATTATTAATATACAAACCTGAAGGCAAACTGAGCAAGAAACCTTTTCACCAGAAGCATCAACATTGTTGTCACTTGTAATTGTGATCTTTGAGATCTTTTCAACTGAATCTCTTGATAAGCCTTTTGCACCACCAATGTCAAAGATGTTTTGAACATCATCAAAGTCAATCTCTACAGCACCCATCTGAAAATTAAACTAAAGTTAATCTCACCAAATAAATAACATTATTATTTAATTTTCACTTATTATTACTTTAAAATATTTCTATTCAAATAATTAATTATTTGTTTTTTGAATGGGTGTCCATACACTTTTGTCTTTGAGATATAAATAAAACTACATTAACAAAAATTTGTGTGTCAACATCATTGTAAATTTCTTAGGCAATTTAGGACCAAATAAATTACCTGACTTTGGACAGCACTTAACATGGCTGGACCAATCCTTTCTCTCACAAGTCTCCCACTCAATAGGCTTGCAATTACATCAATCTGCATGCACATTTACTCAAAATCATTAGAATATATATTTACAATACATAATTGTCTATCTAAATTATTTAGTTTTCTTTATCTATATTACTAATACTATTATATCCTTATAAATAAATTAAAAAAATAAAAGTATCATATAATCAATTAGTAGACAATATAAATTTTAGTTGATTTTTATTATTCTATTTAGAAGGCTTTTTTCATACATTTTCATATTAATATATTTGAATATATAAATTATACTTAAATACATATACATTAATTTATAAATAAAATATATGATAATTATACTAAATATTAGTAGTACACACATATATTTTAGGGTAAAATCTTATTTTCTCTCCCTAACATGCGAAAAATATATGAATTTGACTGTCAAAATAAAAAGACAATTAAATCCTTTTAAAATTTAATTACAAATAAGTTTTTAACCTTTGTAAATAGGAGAAAAATAAGTTTTTTCCGACCAAATTTACACCATCTCTAGAGAAAATATATGTGTTTTTTACGGAATTTATTTGTAATTAAATTTGGTGAGAGATTTAAGAAATACTTTGTTGTTGTTGTTGAAAAAGGCAGCAACTTGAAGCATTTAAAGATCCAAGTAGAGAATAACATGATTGGAAGGTGAAGTGAATGAAGAAGAACTCAGAACTGACCAAGTAATATAAGAGGCAGCCAATTCCAGATTCTTCAGATTGCCAAAGAACAAGAGAAGATTCAAACACTTCAATGGAAAAAACAGCTCCTGAAATGGCTCCAATGGCAGCACCTCTTATGAATCCACTCTCTGTTTCTTGTCCTATCAGAGCTCCAGTCATAGCCCCTAACAATGTTCCCACTGCAATAAAAAACAAAGCCATTAAAATCAAAACCTTATATTAACCTCAAAAAATTGTCCAATTAATGTACTTTCATTTGTATGGTTTTTATAAAATACAAATTAAAGTACATTATTAAAAAATAAAAGAGAAAATCCATTTGTGTTTTAATCTTTGAACAAAGGCGTGTTATAAGATAAAGAACATTTGTATACAGATGTTATATATTTAATTGTGTGCATTAATATTTAAGTAAATAATAAAGGTGACGAATACAGATCTTCTTTATCCTATACTATCAATGGACTAGATATCTTATTTTTAAAATTTGTATACAAATATTCTTTACCGTATAAGAGAACACAAACAAATACAAAAATTAGTGGAATTGGTAGTAATATTCAAGTGACGAATAATAAAAACGAGTATAGAATGTGAAATGGAATGAAAGAATTAAAGAGAGAAGTTAATGAAGAATTGTAGAAGAGAGATGATAATATAGGAAACGTTTCAAATATACTCGGGAACACCGGTGTTGATCTTTATTATATATATATTTTATAATTAAAATTAGTTAAGATCAACGATTAAAAACACAAAAACACCTGATTCCTGGGTATATCGAAAACGCTTCCGATAATATAATGCATACCTAATGCAAAGCAGAAGGTAAAGATGGCAGAGAAGATGTTTCTAAGAATGGCAGAGAGGGCATGGCTACCAACCATGTTCACCCTCTCAACAAAGGAAGAAGAACCCAACAAAGGACTTGGATTTTCTTCTGCCACAAACTCCATTGATGAATTGAATTGAATTGAAGAGTATCTTCTCACAGTAATGCTTAGCTAGTATAGTATATAGTGACACACACCACCACTATATGATATGATATGTGTATTTATATAAGAAAGAGATATAGTAGTGAATAGTGATATAGACTTAGAGAAGGTGAAGCTTAAGGAGTAAGGGAAAGGTGAGGGAGAAGGTGGAATGAAACTACCATCAACCAACTTGCATTAAATGCAATGTGCCTCTTTTTTATTAACGTGACTCACTCACTCTCTCTTTATTATTAGTTGTTACTATTTTTCTTGGCCAAGAAATCTATTGCCTTTGAAGTTCCGAGCCTAGCTAGCACAAAACAAAATACAAGATGTATGTGTAGACACTATAAAAAATTTATTTAATATTCAAATAATTCAATTTTACTATTTTAATATCTATTATTTTAATAACTAAACATATATATTTTTAATTAAAAAATAACTTAAACGTATAATTATTTAATTAATAATAATAATTTTATTTTTATACGAAGTAAAAAATATTTAGTGTATGAATAATATTAAAAAATTAATATTATACTAATTATTAAAAGTCTTAATTTATTTTCTTAATATTTAAATAAATAAAAATTTAATAAATAATTTTCAAAAACTTTTAAAATACAAAACACACTAATGGCACGTGCAAGTCAAGTGAAGGTCACAATTCACAAAATAACGAGGGAAAAGAAAACAACAAAGAAAGTAAGTTCGTTACCTTTTTGCCTTGTCAATGGGACAATTTCCTATGCTACTCTAAATTATTGCTTTAATAATATACTTTACTTTGATTTTATATAAATTTGTGGTATTTAATAATTCATCACATGAGTAAAAAGTTCTTATGTGATTTTATGTAGACGTGTAACGAATTGTTAGTGAGAGTCGTCAATGTTAAAAGCAAATTATTATTGTTAGAAAAAATAAGTTTATATTATCTTTTCTGATCTTTTTTTAAAAAATAAAATAAAATAATTTTTTGGTGTCTAATAAAATTAAATAATTTTATTTAGTTAAATAGTTATAGTTATTATTATTATTATTATTATTATTATTATTATTATTATTATTATTATTATTATTATTTATGTAAAGTGTGTGTATAACTGTAGATGTAGGGTGATTTTTTCCTCTGATCTATTTAATGTTTTAATTGGATTTTTTAATTTGGTTTAAGAAACTTTAGTTGTTTCTTCTATTAAAAACCTTTTTATATACCTAGATATCAGATTTGAATCTTTTTTTTAAAAAAAGGAATAAGTTTGTCTATACTCAATCAACAACTTAATTAGTATTAATTATTTTCTACATGCTAATTTAATGAATCTTTTGCAAATAACTTATTGTAAATATAAAATTGTTATTAGAAGAAAATATTTGTTTATATATATATATACTCAAACAAAATTGTCTACATTATATCTTGTTAGGAATTGGCCCACGGTTTTCTTTATAGTATTTGATGGTATTCCAACTAACACATTCCATAGTTATCTAGGTGAGTTTATCTATTAATTAATAGCCATCATTAATCGATTTCTAGGCATCTCTTGAGTGACAATTATTTTGCTAGGTAGTGTTTGATTTTATAAAGCGGAAATAGTTTGTAAAAAAAATTGAGTAGTTAATAATTGTTAAGTTATTTGGCTCAATTCATTATTTATAATTTTATATAGTACAAGTAGTTATTATTAATAATAAAAAGAAGTAGTTCTTTAGCTAGCACATATTAATTATTCTTTGAGAAATTATATAGTTGATAATTATATATATAAATTATAGTTTTAGATTGGTAGCAAATCGACAATATCATTCATCATCATTATTAAATCAGTATCCTCATTTTGAATGATATATTTTTTATTATTTCAAATTATTTATTTTTTATTATTTTAAATAATTTATCTTCTGTCATTTTAATTGATTAGTCTTCTACTATTTAAATAATTAATTTTCACGTAATATTAAACTATTAGCTAACCATTAGTTGATATTATATTAATTACTTGCTACACTCTTTAACTATATATACACAAATTAAAGATGAACTTCCCATTGGTGAAACATTAGTATATGTCTTTTTGTCTAGTGTTAGTTGATAACATAATATTATAATAATGGTTTAGTTGTAGATATATATATGCATGTGTATGAAAACGTAAGGTAGTTGAAAACCTAAACTAAACAATGATTAATTAATTGATACATTGTTTTGTTTTCATTAGGCGTTAATTTTTTGGAGGTTTAATAATAATACTCTAAACTCTTATGCATGACCCATTTTTCTTTCTTCTCTACCTAATAAAGGCAATCCATAAGTGAAAAAACAATTAATGAAATTCGAATTTTCAACATTTATTTTAATGAATAAATAGATTAATTATTTTATCGGTCCAAATTAGTTAGTGATTCTTTACTTAATAATTATCACCAAAACACTTATTAATTAATAATACTTTCTATCACGGTAGAAAAGATTGAAGTTTTACATAAAATAAAAAAAATTAAATATGTGAAATATGAAATTATAGTAAGATTTAAATCATAAAATTATCTGACTTAATATAAATTTCATAAATTGACTAACTCATTTAAAATCAGAAAATTTTAAAAATTAAATTGAAATTTTAACTAACATGCTACTTATAAAAGAAAAGTTTGCCATAATATTATTACCTAGGGCCAAATGAACCCATTTTTTTAATTGTTGAAATCAAAGAATTTCAAAAAATAAGTTTGAATTATAAATTAGTAAGTAATGTATATAAGTTCTCTACAAGTTTCTAGCAACACTATTGGTTGATTCCATACGTAGTATGTAGTAATAATGAGTGCATGTATGATGTTCAAATTAAAGCGAATCTATCCAGATTGAATCTCCATGCTTCCTCACTCAAGATTGCAAGATTGTCAATTACTTTTGTGGACCCATCAAATCTAATCTAAACTCAGCAAATTATATAACAACTAAGATCAGATATGCCTGCAATTTTGCAACTTGCAACTCTACTGTCAAAATCACAAATGGAGAGCTCTCTGGAATCTGGATCCCCAGTTATATATATATATATATATATATATATAAAATGTTGGGTAACCAATAACTTAAATTGAATATTCTATTTCTTTAGATTTCAGATATTTTCTGTTTTTAAAAAATACAAAGTTGGCTGATTAAATTTCGAATGTTTTATGGCTTTCATTGTGGACATTCTATAAACAATAATTACGGATGTTCTATTTTTTGTTGGCTGATTTGTTGGTTAAAAAAATATTAATTACCTATACTTTTCCTATATACATATACACTAAAATTTAAATTACTAAAAATTTTATGAATAATTTAATTACATTATAAGTAAAATAAAAAGTACATTTAATAGTTCATTATATTTAAAAGTTTAGTATATTTCACAATTATTGTACATAATAAATATAACTAATTCAATAAATAATATATTTAAATTTAAAAGTGAGAGTTATTATAATACCAAGTATATTTAAAAACACTACAAAAAGAAAATTCCTATTTTGTAGGAATTTTCTAGAAGAGATTAAGAAAATCCTACAATTAGATATAAAGATCCAACAAAAAATTGCCGCAACTAATTAGCAGGACACAAAATTGTGAGAATTTTAAAAATCGCCGCAATTGATTTTGTGGGGGTAAAAACCGACAAAAATTCTCACTATTTAGCGTCTTTTTTTCGTGAAAGAATAATGCATGAATTTAAATTAAATAATCTTGTATTGATATACGAAACAATTATTTTGAGAACCTCCATATATATATAATTAATAACAAATTCTCGATCTCTCAGGTAATTCTTCTGAACCCATGCGTATAACATTGTTTTGTGAATATATATTTTGTATATTATTGGATGCTAGCTTTATTTTCATATTATATTTATTAACAATTCTACGAACCAACATAAAGGAGCAAATAATTAAGTTATCATTCAAAGTTTAAATGAGTTATCATCCGTAACTCATATATCCAACAATAAGTTATCATCCAAAATTTATATAACTTATTATTCGTAATATATATTGGCTCCCTATTAGTTATAATGTGTTGGTTTCGTAATATTTTTCTATATTTATATATTACACCAAAATTTTACAATATTATAAAGGTGAATTGAATAGTAAAATGATGTATTGATTATGATTATGTCAATTTTTATTTGATTAAGCTCCCCTAAACATAGGTCACATGCTCTCATTGGACTAACCAATCCCTGAATCTTATTACCATATCTTTAGTTAATTTGGCTAAGATTTGATGTAGAAAAGAACAAAATAAGTTGAAGAATTGAAGATTTTTCTCTGTAGTTTTTCTATATTGTTCTTTAGAGGACTAGAAGGACATTATTGACTTAGAATAACATTATTGCCTCAGAACATAAATAAATAAAATTAACAACTTATATATATTTTATAATATTAAGGAGCCTGCATACATTATTTAAATAATTTTATAATTGATTATTATTATTATTATTATTATTATTATTATTATTATTATTATTATATACCCCAAATGAAAAATATCTCCAAATTTTCTAGATTGATATGATGATGATGTCATCACACAAATGATTTCTTATTACTGTGTATATATATATATGATGCCAAGGTCTTGAACTAACCCCTTTTTCAAGCTTTTCTTTTTTTGCATTATGATTGGTGGTTAAGCTATAAATGACCTAAAAATCCAGTTATTATGTTCTACAATGCATTAATAAGTCAACAAAATATTTAATAATTTGAACTATAATAAAGAAATTGCATAGTTGTTTTTGAATTTTTGAACAATTTCATTTTTCTTGCGTGGATTCATGAAGTTTATAGATAAACGTATTGTGTATAAAACGTTTGGTCGGTAGTATTATTAAAAGAACACTTTTTTTTGTTAAAAATTAAAGGATTTGGAGAATGATGATCACATTCAAAGATCATCGTCATACTATAATGTAAATAGTTTAATTTGATATAAATATCAGCGGTGGTTGATTCTGCAATTTAAATTCTATGAAATTAATATTGATACATAAACACAATTCAAGAGATCGAGAATTTTTCTTAGATGAAAAGTGACCAAGATAATTATTCACTTACATTTGTTTTGTTGTTTTACGATGATTTTTAACTTTCATAAAATGGTTTTGCGATGATTATCAAACCGCCGTCTATTACGACATTGTTAAACGATTTTGTGAAGACTTTCTGCAATGATTGGTATCATGGGCGACACGTAGTGTATTCCCTAAATTAACAAATTCACTTATATATTTCTCTATTTTTATACTTTGGCCCCCTTAATTTTATTTTCTTCCTTTATTTACTTGTATTTTTTTATGTTGGCCTCCTCTAAGTAATGGCTCTAGCTCCGTCTCTGTTGGTATAACGATCACGAAACATAAAATACAGTGGTGGTCCATTTTGCGACGGTCCAACCTCAACCGTTACTATATTCCTACCATTTATTCGTTTTGCGATAATTTTTGCATTAACCGTCGCTAAACTTCTCCATTTCGCGATTTATTTAAACCACCATTAAATGCCGTAAATCGCCACAAGAACTGCTAGTAGTGTCCAGTTAGCGACGATTGAATATAATCACCGCTAATAAATTGCAACTATTTATCGTGATTATTGTCATTATATTTAAACTTTGGAATTAACTTAATCTCAAACTTATTTTTGTGTAAATCCGGATAAATTTGGCTAGACTTTAATAAATTCGATCAAACTTGAGTTTACTTCTAAATTAACGAGTTTATTTTTTTTTTTCATATTTTAAGTCAAAAAGATTTATTTTAGACATTAAAAAATGGTGGTGTACGTGTTAGGATTTTCAAAACCTAAACTATCACAACCTCCTTCTTATCTATGCCTTTTTACTCTCTCTTACCCATTCCATCTGCTATGTGGCTTGTTATCTCAAGTCTACTATCATTGTTTAAGAATACAGTTTAGGAATTGAGGCTAGTGTTCCTATTATGTTAAACTGATGGATAAGTTTATAATGGATCAAATTTATGGTGAACCAAATGAAATATTCTTAAATGAATGATTGTGATTTTATAATGAATAATAAAAATAATATATAGAAAAAAATTCAATCTCTCATTTGAGAGTATTTCACCTGACCTACCATGAATCAGGTTCACCTTAAACAAAACCTAAACTCATATGATGAGGAGTCGAGTCTAATATAAGTAACTTCCATGAGATTACCTAAACTCACGAATTTAACAACTTTTATTATCATTTAAAAATATGGAATAACCTCTCTTCTCGTTCAAAATAAACAGTAAAAATTAATATTTTGAGGGGAGGTGGATTATTATCTATATTATTAATTTATTATATATGATGCAATGATCAACAGATTAAAAGAACAGAAATTAAATGAAATAGATTATTCTGGATTTCTTTCATCATTGTCATCATCATGATCATGTTTCTTTTGTTCTCTGAAACACAACTAACCATGGTTTCAATGTTGGCTCTGGTTTGGACATAACAAGCAATTAATTATTGGATGATATAATTGTAAATCAATTATTTATGAAGATACAGAGCGATCAGCATTTATTTTTAATAATATAAAAAAAAAGTATGACGGCAAATTATTATAAGCAAAATATCTTGTGTTGTTGTGACTTACTTTACACTTTTTTTCACCAAGTTATAAGACTTATTTATTGAGATTAGATTAGCTAATTAATAGCCTAGTACTTAATATTGAAATTTTATATTACAAACTTAAATATTTGAAATTGTCAATATATATATTGGTATTTAATATTTTTTAAAAGAATTTCTCTAATTAAAGTAGTTTTAGCAAATTTTTTACAGCACTTATTACTAAAACGAACCTTAGAGTGTGTTTGGATGGATTAATTAAAGACGGACAAAATATTATTTAAATTTTTTAATGACAAAATAATGTGTTCAGATTTGTTTTTAAGAAATTTAAACATTATGAGGAATTTTGACTATAAAAATGAGATATTTAATTCCCTTAACAAGAATAAGAAACTTTAACTTCCTCCTCTCTACCTCATTTCAAAATGCATTTATATACATTAATTAACAACTAAAACTAATAATACAGAAAGTTAGCGGCAAACACTTTTCATCAATATTATTAGTCAAAGTTTTGTATCAATACCTTATATTTATACTATTAAAATTTATGATATAGGAGTTTGTTTGCCAAGTATATAATAGTCTAAAATAATAAATTTTTTTTTTCATGTACCATTGCTCCTAATAAATAATAAAATCAACTAGGGCCGATCAAGACTCGGACCAGCTCGCAACTCGGCTCGGACCCAATGTAAATTTTGCCAGATTTGATTTATAATTATTGACCCGTTGTGATTTTTAGATCGGGTTCGGATCTTGTTTCGAGCCACCATGCCCGGCCCAAAACCACTTGTTTTTAATTAAAAATATATTTTAAGATAAGATTAGTGATCAAATATTATATTTTTACACTTCAATTAATATTTTGTATATTATATAATATTACTTTTTCTTTAAAATAATTTATTTTGGTATAAATATAACAATAATTCTATGTGAACAAGTGGTTTTCGCCAACCAAGTGCAACCAAGTGATTTATTTCTATGCTAAATAGAAGATAATTTCGATGTCAAATAGAACATTATTTAGGTGCACTTTTTTATATTATTTCACACCGAAATAATATTCTATTTAGCATAGAAATAAACCACTTGGTTGCACTTGGTTGGCCAAAACCACTTGTTCAAATAGCATTACCCTAAATATAATATAATATTTGTTAAATTTATTGTTAAAAAAATTATTATTTTTTATATAAAATTTATAAAATTGTATATATTAATTTATCGGGTCTATTAATGTCGGGTTCGGATCTCGTTAAATCCGGCCGATATTTTATTTAAGTTAAAAGATTATATCCACATGTTATTAGGACTGGGTTTAGGCCTCATCAAACTCGGTCCGGCACAGCCCATGTGCACCTAATCAACTATATATTTTATGAATATAGGTAATTTAAGTATTTTTTCCAAATAAATTATTTTTAAAATACAATTAATATAATTAATTATCTCAACGAATGAAAATTTAAAGTTAAAAAGAAATTTAATTACAACATTTAAATTCCCTTGGATTATAAATACACTAAAATTTAAAATTACTCCACCCAAACATACACTTATCTTTTATATGAATTCATGTACCATGACGGGACGCCCCGCGGCCCGCTCTCGCGACCGGTTCGGAATTCTTTGATTTTCAAAACACAGAGTATCGTTGTAGAGGAATCCAAACCAGCAGTGAGATTGACAGCGGGGTTTCGTCAACAAGTAAGGTGTCACAGAGCTTGCAACCAATTAAAAATACCGAGTATTAAACTCGGGTCGTTCTCCCTAGGAATTGAAATATTGTGGCTCGCGAATGGTTGTGAAAATATCGGGGTTGCAATGGTTGAGTATCGGTAACAAAAACAAAAATAAGAAATAGCAAGAACTGATGATGATAAGGGTGCTTGGTCTTAGGTTGAAGTATAATGTGTCCCTATGATCACCACTAATCCCAATTAAGAATGGTTGTCACGTAAGGCACAAAACTCATCGTGTCAAACAGTCGAATGGGGGGAACTAACCCCGTTCCGAACGTCCTATGCGTACACAATAACGTAGAACCAAGATCTCAACAGAACTCGAGTAAATCCCGCGTCACTGGAAAGAACTCACCATGGTGAATTTTGCACCTAATTGAGTCTGTCTCATTTAAGGACCTCCCGTTATTGCCATTGGCATAGCGTCATCAGAACAGTTTTAATTCCAGACCTTAACCCATTCTTATCCTTAGGGATTAGTGGCTAAGATCATCCACACTTCAATCCATGACCAAGGCACAAGAACACTACTCCATAATTATAAGAAACAAAATATCAAACACTTGGTGGGCATAATAAATAAACATGGTAAATAACAAGAGAAAAAGCTAATCAAGATGATCAATGAAGTAAATGAGCAAGAGAATCAACAATTAACACTAAAGGAACAAGAAAATAACAATAAATCATAACAAGAAAATAAATTTTAGCAACAAGAAAATAAGAACACAAGAACATAAAAGTCAGAGATGAGAAATAGAGAAATAGATGAAAGAAACAAGTATAGATTGTATTAGTTAAATAAGAGAAACATTAAACAAGTATTCAAACAAGAATTAAAGTAAAGAATTTGGCTAGTGAGGGTTGGAAATTGGAATAGAAAATGAAGAACACTAAGAACTAAATGAAAGAAAATGAGAGAGATGAGAAACTCTCACAAATTCCTCCTAAAATATCTAACCTAAGGAAATAAACTTAATGGTAGTGTGTTGTGTCTAGCCTCCCTTGTGTTTCAGCCACTCTTCTTTTAAATAGAATGAATTTGGGCTTCAAAGGGTCTTAGCCTAGGTCCAAAGACTTGAAATTCCACTTCTAGCCTTTAAATTGGGGGATTTTCTGCTGCCTGGTGCGTGTGCACCATTATTTGCTGCACAAGCAGCTCTGCTGGCGTCAGGAAGCTGCGTGCGCAGCCTCTGAGTGTTCCGTGGGCAGCTCCTGTGTTGCTAGCAGAGTTACTTTGCGCAGCTTTAAAATTGCGTGGGCAGCTTTGCTGGTACTAGTACACCCTGCTAGTAACTCCACTAGCAACAATCCTTTTTTCTTGGCTTTTCTTCATGAATCCTTTGTTTCTAATGCTCTCTTTAGCCTTTCCAAATCATTTCACAATCCCTAAAATTCTGAAATACACTAGCAAACATATCAAGGTACCAAGAGAGATGAGATTATACTAATTTCATTCAATTCTAAGGCTAAATTAGCATGTTTATCAATCTTGAAACAATTATGGCAAAGATTCACAATCATAGTTATTCACAAGCAATTATGTAATTTTATGCTAATAAACCCATCAAATATAACAAATATTTTATCATAAAATACGAGTTCATCATACCACTCCATAATTTTTTCTCTTTCTTTTTTTCTTCAATTCCTTTCTTGAATTCGGTTGCTTTCATTTGTTTGTTTATTTTTATTACAAGTTGCATCTATCTTTTATCTATAAAAAATATGATCACTTAAGAAAATAACAAAATATTTTATAATTTTTATATTCTAATCTCAACCATTCATGTATTATATCCAAACTTTATGTCGATAGAAATTTTCACTCTCATGTAATATACTCTATCCAAAATTATATTTCATATTTATAAATTTACATACTTCAAACTAAGTTAGAACACTATGAACATGTTCAGAGAGATTGTACAGTTTCAGAGCTTACAAGAAGTAACCAATTTGGATTGGTCTAGTGGTTAGCTCACTAGTCCGCTTAAGTAAGTGTCGGGGGCTCGAATCCCATCTTGTATATGCAGTAACCCATTGGTCAGCAGCAGACCTTTAAATGGAGTTTAGATCCGTGGTGAATTATTCCTTAACCTGTCAGATTGGGGAATATCATGCGCAACCAAAAAATCATTGTGATGATTAAGCATAATATATCGGATTTTCTTGATCATTGTGATGATTATGTTTGCCATAATATTAGTTCTTCTTGTTTGGGTATAATAGACAATTGTGCCATACTCATCAAACTTGCAAAATCAATATATGCCTTAATTATATAAAGATACAAGAGATTTCTTGATGAATAACACATTCCAAACTAATCCTCCTTGTCACATTCACATTACAACCTTTTTAGATTGATGGGTAAAGACAACTATAAGTTTAGTATGGTCCAATCAAATCTGTATGGCTAGTTAGTTAATGAGGTGATATTTTGAAATTTAATCAACCTAGGAATATTATTACTGCATTCAATTGAAATAATCCTATTTTTTTTTGAAAAGTTTATGATTTAGGGATATAAAATTTATAATTTATGTTTAAAATTTAGAATAAAAAATATTTTTTAAAATAACAATTCTATTTGCATATCAAAATTCGTCACTAAAATCAGTCATCAGTGTATAATACATATTGAAATACAAAATACACACTAAAAGGAGTTAAACTATACATGTATTTTGTATTTCAATAATGTATATTATATAATGGTGGCTGATTTTGATGTATACCTAACATAATCATTTTTAAAAATATTGTCTAATATTAATAGGAAAAAGTTGGCTTCTTACATTTTATATATATATTACCATTTTCTATGATCTATATTCTTTGTTATTTCGGATGTTATTTTGGATGATCAATTCCTTATTATTACCATTTTTTATTATCAATATCCTATTATTTTGGATGATCAATTTTCGCTCAATTTAAGTGCACAGTAAAATGATATGAAACATAAAATCGACACGAATAAGTTGGAGGAATCAAATGTTTAGTTTGGTAAGAAATATGTGAGGTATAGATGCCAAACATCTTTCTCAAGAAAGAAATTGTTGTTGCGCCAAGCAGAGTTCTGTCGCTGGAATCTTATCATATATTCATGAAGCTAATCATGACCCATGAACCTCATCATTCATGCAACAATGTCAACATCAAAGCCAATGCATGTGATTATGTGAATCATTGTTAATCTCCCTCACTTCTTGCTGCTCTTCCCACACCACATATATGAATTTTTAGCTAGTGGATTTGGAAGTTGAATAACTTTAAAAAAAAAAAAAAGTGGTGAGAACTTAAATGTTAATTATTTTTTATTGATGTAGCAATATTCGATGGATGATCTATATAAAAATAAAAGGAATACAAAAAAAAAAAAAAAACAGAAGAAAAGTTTAAGTTGACTGAGTGATCAAATTACTAGTCCAATTAAGCACGTGTGAATGTCAAAAGTTCGAATTCTCACCTAATATATCCAATAATTCAATATAAGTCCCTCTCAATATTAGCAATTTCCTTGAATAAGGTAACTACAGGTAAATTGAACTCTGCGTATAGTGCTGATAATAATACTCAATCACCCTATTATTGTTTTACAAATTCACAAATATGTATATATAAAAACTTATTAAATATTTACTAATAATAATACAACTGAAAAAGGGGTATGTAAAAGGAATTAGTTTGAGGTAAGGTACAAGAACCAAAAATGACAGAAGAACACTGCATCATTCAGTCAACAACATTTCTTTCCGGCAGTGAAGGCATGATCATCGGATGGTTTTAGCTCAAACTATGATTTGGTACAACATTGGCATCGATGAACTGAGAGAGAAGGTCTAGAGAAGTTAATCAACCTGCCAGATGAAAAAGAAAATAAACCTCCAATCCAGAATTACATGAAACGCATACGGGAACGAGTATGTGGTACGCTGGATGTAAAATATTTTATGTGAAAAATTTACATATGAATACGCGCTACGCAGTGAATCGGGTACACGTACGCTGCCTAATTGGTGAATTTATGTAACTATGCTCCAATGTCGTGTGCGTAGGAGTATATAGAATGCAATATGTTGCGGTATGTGAATGGGTATGCAGAGTGAAGGTTTTAACCCTCCCATGCATGCACAAATTTTGTATCTAAAAACTAAACACTGTGTTTCGGGTCAGAGACAGGATGGTTCAGCTCAGTAAAAACATTGGCAGATAAACACTTTTAGCATAGCTTCAACTGCAGATTTATATTTTTGCCAATACTACAAGAAACTAGAGGAAAATTACCTGTAGTATATATTTAATCTGTTTTGTATTCATCGATACGCATCCATTTGGTACATGACCACTTATCACCCTTAATCACCGGACAACCACCTAGAAAGAAAGTGTTGCATAGAAACAAAGAAGCTTGTAGTTGTTAGTTTATCTTCTGCAAAAGGGATAGCTAGTTGATAAAACCAGCAGCTCAATAATACTTGAAATTAATTGCATTTTATCCTCTGAACTTTATATTTTGGGCAAAATCCATAGAACGGTTCGATTTGCACATTTTTTAAGTTAGGGACTAAAGCACACATGGGATAAAGTGCAGGGAACAAAGTGCAATTAACCATAATAATTAACCGTTATAATGATGATCGTGATGATCACAAAAAAGAGAAACTAACCATGCAAACTTGATGGGTCTAAAGTTGCATCAGGCTTCATGCTCCAAAAAAGAAGAGCATCACCCCTCTTCGGCTTAATCGAAAGTCCTTTCTTTCCACACTCGGAAAGCTCATTCCACCATGGCACAGAGCTAATATTTCCCTTGGCAGCCGGGAACACAGTCTCACCCCCTTCTTCAACATCTGAGCTGTATCATGAAAACCAAAGATTGCGGAGCATTAACATCTGTCTTCATATCCATGAAGAATTGAAGTTAAGCAGTAACTAAATCCACTCACAGGTACATCAGTACTGTAGCTATACGCTGGCCCCCGTTCTTTGTGTTAAATTCATCCAAAAAGTAGTCAAAATGAGGCTCATACTTTTGTCCAACTTCATAGTGGAGAACTTGAAGTCCTTCACCATGCTCTGTATAATATGAAAAAAAACATTGTTTATGTTATGGTTTCTTAAATTACACCGATATTAGAGTGAGACAGAACATGTTGGAGTGGAAGAATCTAGAGCTGATATATGGAATGCAAACATATGTTTTTTTAAGTAAAATCAAATCATTTATTTTAAGATATTTACACAATTATACAAATTATTTTCACCAAACAATGAAAAATCATAAAAAGAAGCAGGCCATAGAGAGGAACACATACCTATAGGTATAAAAGTATAATCAGCAATTCTCTTCTCTATATTCCTCACAATTTTATCACGTCCTCTGGCCAGAAAAGTACCAGAGCTTGTCCGAACTCTGAATGTAAAAAGAAATTTGTTCAAATCAGGTTCGGCATCAGCGTGCGTCAAGGGAACCCGAAATAACAAACGGATAATTATTTCAATATCTAACCTGCTGTCTTTACTCTTTCCAGTTGTACTATCTACAACAGATGACTTGTGCATATTCGACTTGGCTATATTGATTAGATATTCACATTCGGCTTTGGTCTGCTCAGATTAATCAGCTAAGTTTTAGTATTAGGAAAGTGTATACATTGTAATAGTATTACATTACATTAATACTACAATAGAGCATGAACCTTAGACAATAATTTAACACACTATAGCCACATTATGTCAAAATCAAAGTGAGATTCAGAATCCAGAAATAACATCTTCATGAGTTACAAGAGTGATTTTTGAAACTGATTTTACAATTCCCTACTAAACAACAATAAACTAAAACCTTCCATCAACCATTACATTCCATTTTCTACTCCACTTGGTATCTCTCACATTGCCATTTTCTTTTACCAATGCAAACAAGCATAAGCACATCCCAGCTAAATAAATGGTATTGCCTTCTTAGTTCTTACAATGATCTATACAAATTCATTTACACACTTCATTGATCTCAATGCTAGCATAAACAAAATTGTGTTCCTATAATATTCCTCCGTTTTATAACCTTCCCATCTTTTGCATTCCACAGATAGAGCAAAATCAACAACAAAATCACACAAATTTGAGAATAAAAAATGCCAAAAGACTAAAAAATAATGAGGATTAAACTCTTAAAATCAGTCCCAGTCTCCTAGATTCCTCCAAATCTTACAACATAAAATCATGCCTTCGTTTCAACTTAAAGAAAAAGTGGTTACACAACAAAATTCTTCTATATATAATTCATAAAGTTAAAATCACTGATTTCTCGGGAAAAGCTGCTATTTCAGCTTCTAGAAACAAACAAAAAACAAATTTCCTAAAAATATGTGAAAATTGATTTTTTTTTCAAACATAAAAAGTAATTTAATGGTAAGAGTTAATCACGTCCTTGAATTTTCAATTCGCACAAAAAATGGCATGAATTTTAAAATCGATAAATGTGCCCTTCAATATTATTAAAACGCGACAAATCTACCCATTTCAACCTCATTCCATCAAATGTGTCCTTCAATATTATTAAAACTATAATATTAAGGGGCACATTTGTCATTTATATTTTCATGGACATTTTTGTGGGCGAATTGAAAATTGAGGACAATTTTTGTGGTTAGTAAAATTAAGGTGAAGCAAATTACAGAAATGCAAGCTAGTTCTCTCTAATCTAAAATGTGGATCAAGTCTAACAAAGTCAACTCAGTCCCCAATGCATCATGCACATATATATAAAGATGAAAAGACTAACCAGAAAATTATGATAGATAAAAGCACGAGGCTCCCAAGAAACTACTTCAGTCCACTGTTCTCCATTTCCATCATCTTCGCTTCTGCAATCAAAAAATGCAAAACAGAGAAAACGGCTTGAGGAATATATATATGAATTGGAAAGCAACGGTAGCTATGACTACGATCATCGATTACGTACGTTGTGTGGAGAGTGTTACGAGCGATGTGAGTGAGGTCGTTGGAGGTGGTTGGAATGGACAGGATTCCGAGGGCGAGAAGGATCAAAACGACGAATGTGAAGATGAGAAGTGAAGTGAGGATGGGTGAGGAAGACCACGTCGTTTTGCGTGGTTGCTGGAACCTCGAGTACTTTGGCTTGGGCGCCATTATTATTGAAAGTGATATCAAAGGGAATCTGAGTGAAAGAGAAAGAAAGTAAGATCTGGAAATGAAGTTGTGTTTGCGATTTTTTTAGAAATTTTATTTATACATGATATTGCTATTTAACTAACTAGCTTTATTAATTTATTTCTATACTAAATTAAATATTATTTTAATATTAAATAATATAAATAATTGTACAAATTATTTAATATAAAAATAAATTATTTAATTAAATTTAATTGATTAAAACTATTTATTTACAAAATATTATTATTTATATACGAAGGAAGAAAGGAAGGTGGGAGAATGATTTTGTTTCTGTGTGCTGGGCGCTTGGGTTTCTGACTCTGGGGGTCATATGATTGATGACTTGTCACTATTGTTATTTCTTATTCTTTCTTTTTGGCACATATCACTGACACCATTACCATTATGTATGCACCAGTACCACGTAGTAAAACTTTTTCGCATTATCTAAGCTCAACTAGTAACTGAGAAGAGGTGAATGATAGGGTGATAGAGAGTTAAAATAAAAAATTGAAATAAAATAAAATTAAAACTATGAAAAGATGAAAAATTTTATAAATTAAAAAAAAATAAATCCAAGTATTCATATATTTATATATCTTTACATCTAATAAGTTGACGTGAAATAATAAAATCTAGAATGCTTTGATAAATGTAGTTTTATAGTAAGAAAAAATATTACTAAATACAAGTTTTTTTATTAATTACATTCACACAAAAAAGGAAATTATTAATATTGTTTTTAAAATTTTTAAATATCAAATCGAATTGGTTTCGAATTTTATTAATGACAAAATATTCTTCAATTATGATAAAAAATATATTTTAGTCATATGACAAATATAATAAAAATACTCCTAATTAAACAACTTTATCAAGATTTAAAATAATTAAAAAATATTTTTATTATTAACAAAATTTGGAGTCAATCTTTTAAAACTTCAATAGTGTTTGCTCCTACACCTCGCAATAACGTTCAGTTGAGCGAGTGAATAAGATAGCAATGAAAATGATTTTTGGTATTTGGTAAGATTAGATTAAGCTTGGTTAAAAAAATACTCTGTACATGTATTATCAATTTATCACCCATTTTAATATTTCCTTCACATGTTTAGACTATTCAAACGTTTATTTTTTTTTTATGAATTATAACATTATTTCTACTCGTTATAAGAAATCTCAAATTTGAACCTTCTCTTAAAAAAACAAAAAATTAATTTTTTTTAAATAAAAATCATATAACATGGTATCATACGTTAAAATAAAAGATGAAATTTATTTACGATATTCTTTCTTCATTTTTATTTTCAATCAAACATATTTTATGTTTCACATAATATGTGAAAATTTTAATAACATAAGATTTTTTTAATAAGTCATTTTTTCGTTTGTAAATATCCTTAGATTATATAAGAATTTTGTTGATCGAATTAAATTGTAAGAAAAATATTTTAGGGTTTAGTTAAAGAGTATAATAATGACTTTTATTTTTAAAATTTTTAATATATTCAATGTATTAATGATAATTAAGAAATTTCTTTTTTCAAAGAACTTAGTCAAATATTTTTAATATTATTCTTAAATATGTTTTAAAAAATACATGCTTAATAAGACCATTTTTTTTTTGTTAGACTTAAGAAATATATGGATATGCACATATTCAATATAATGGACTTCTTATTGAAAAATTATAATTTTACTTAGACAGATATTTAATCATGTTTGACTCAAGTAATTCTAATTAATGAGATAACATATATTTAAATTATTACAATAATGGTACACAAAAATTTTATACTAACATCAATAAAATTATCAAATCATGCTTTTAAAATTAAAATCAAATTATTTATAATAAAAAAAATAAACTCAAATTAAATTCCATAGAATCCAATCAAATTCGAATTGAATTTCTAATAAATACTCAAGATAAAAAGATATTGCAAGTCAAATAAACATTTAATTTGTAACATTCCAAGTAAATATATAATTCCATTTGATATACTTCTTTATATTTTCTTGATTCCTTTGCTCCTTCTTTGTTCTTCCCAACTATTTTTTTTCTTAATAAAACATCCAATAAATCTATATATATAGCACGCCACCATTCCGTGTTCAATGTCAAATTGTCAACCATATTATTTCTTAATAATCCCTCCCAATTCATTCTAATCATCAAAATATTCAAATATCACTTTCAATTACCTCCAAATTTTTTCTAATTGCATGACTTATTATTTCTTATCTATATATCTTGCATAATCATCAACAAAAAACAACACCCTTTTGAAGAAAATTCTATAGGCTCTCTGATCTTCATGATGATGGAGAAAATTTCCAAATTGAAGAAAAAGTTGTTCAAGTTTCTTCCTACACAACCTGTAGTAGCTTCAAGGACCCTTCAAAATCCAACAATGAGTCCCAACAATAGTGTATCATCAAAAAGGGGTTCTGGATCACATCATAAACACATCAGCAAGGTTTCAATAGTTTCAAAGGAAGTTAGAAGAAAGCATAGGAGTGTAAGCTTTAGGTCAAATAATGAACCTTCATCTCCTAAGGTATCATGCATGGGACAAGTTCAGTGCAAGAAGAAGAAGAGAATAGCCCTCCAACAGAAAAAGGTTGAAGAGAATAATGATCATGTTCCAATTCAAGAAAAGAAGGGGAAGGTTCTTCTTTGGATCTTCAAGGGTCAAAAGCAAAGTGGTGGTGGGAGTGGGAATAATGAAGGGTTTGTGTTAGAAGAGAAGGTACAAGAAGATTCACAGGTAATAGCAGCACCATCATTGGGTGCCATGAAGAAATTTACAAGTGGTAGAGGGTCACTGAGTGGTTTTGATTTCACACTTTCTGAAATCTGAATAACATAGTAAAATTACTATATGATTATTAATATACATATGTGTGTGAACTTCATGGGTTTTTAAGATATTTATGAAAAGAAAATGTTGATACTTGTTAGGGTGGAAACTCACGTACAGTTAAATTCACGTGAAATTGTCACTTTAAAACCATTAGATTACACTTTAATCAAACATACATGTCAGAGATCATTTAAGGATGTTTAACAAACAACTTTATATGAAGTCAACTGTACGTGAGTATTTACCACTTTGTTTAGTTATAGTTTTAAAGGTTTGTAGAGTGGAGTTTGGTTTGTAAAAACACTATTAAGGGATTGATTCAGGGTTTTAGGCATAGTTTTGTTTTCAAGCTCTCTTATATAATGGATTACACAGTTAATGATGAATAAGCAATTCTCCTTGTTTTCCCTCCAAGGATAATCTGAGTTGCAGCCTAGTGTTTTTGCTTTTTAGTTGTTTATTGCAGCTTTAAGAGTGCGATTCGTTTGTGTTTTCAGTTTGTGTTTTCTATTTTCAATTTTTCCTTCGCAAAACTTCAGCAGAATTTTTCGACTAAGTAATATATATGCACTTGATCAAACAAATTATAAGCTTCAACTAAAACTTCCATGTGAGATCTGAGAACAAAAGCAAAATTATGAAGCTAATATTCATAAAAATGTTAAAGCTAGGCATGTTTCCAGAAGATATAAATATAAAATAAAAATTGTTGTTATTTTGTAAAAATTATTCCCGCATTCAGCTTGGAAAAGAATCACATAGAAAGTGCTAGCATACACTATTTTCCACTAAAATGGAATCCCAATGAATGCTAGCTTCTTTCCCCATGATCTTATCTAAACTTAGCAAAGTCTCAAATATTTGTGTTGTAAATGGGTGTGTCTCATCATTTACCCCAAATTTTTGGTGACCTGACTCAAGCTCCACAGAACTATACCCAATTGGTTTCTTGATTTCTTTCTCCTTGATTACTTTCCTCACTCTAGCTGCATCCTCCCATCTTCCTGCGTGTTCGTACATCTGTGCTAGAATCACGTAGCGCCCTGCATTGTTCGGGTCCAAAACTAGCAATTTCTCCGCGGCGAATTCAGCTAGCTCCATGTTTTTGTGTATTCTAGAAGCACCGAGTAACGCACCATAAACATTTTTCCCTGGTTGAATAGGCATAGTTTGGATAATCTCCAATGCTTTATCCAAATCCCCAGCTCTGCCTAGTAGATCAACAATGCAAGCATAATGTGCCTCGTTTTTCTCGACACCATAGCTTTCCATGGTCTGAAAAACGTGCCAGCCTTGTTCGAGCAAACCTGCATGACTGCAAGCTGATAACAAGCACAAAAACAAAACACTATCCGGCTTCACGTTCGACTCAACTAATTGCTGAAACATGTTAAGTGCTTCCTCTGCAAAACCATGCATTCCATAGCATCTAATTATAGCATTCCACACAATGACATTTCTATCAGAAACCTGGTTAAAGATTGCTCTTGCCATGCG
>JASCZI010030327.1:0-16246 GCA_036250425.1 Stylosanthes scabra
GCGTGAAAGCAAAATAACGAGAAACATGAATGTGGGATATCTGATGTTACTCTACTTAGGTAGACTTACTAAATTTTCCAAAAAAACACTCCTGTGATACATAAATGGCTACATTACTACACTAGTGTTATTGAATACATATCCTAGTCCAAACTTTTGGTTATCCGATTTAAATAAGAATCCAGAATTAACGTCCCTATTTACCTAATCATACTAACTACATACCAATTCTGGGTAACACTATCCAATAAAGTATAACTATGACATTAAACCCTTATTTAATGACCCTAATTACCATTCACGGTAGTTACATAACCCCATCGCATAAAATATAACTGTCAAATTAAACCCGTAATAAAGGACCCTAATTACTTAATTAGGCTAATTGCGTAATAATTCTACATAACCCTATGGAATAAACTTTATCTATCAAACTAAGTCACAACATAAATTCCTAACATGGCACTAAAGGTTAATTAAAGTAGGATTACTAACCAGGGCGCCGGCGATGTGCCACTCGTCGTTCAGCCTGTACAACTCTTCCGGGTCCTGCGGGTTAGCCTCAGGGGCTGCGGCAGGTTGCTCCCCAGATCTGCCCCCTCCGCGTGCTCTAGAACGTCCCCTTGGAGCCATGTCAAACAAAACACTCAGAGACTATTTTTTTTCGCCTAAATTGGTAATTTTGATGGAAGAAAGAGAGGAATTGTGAGGAGTCTCGGGCTCTGCTGTCCTTATATAGGGACACGGGGCTATCTCGGGCTCTGCAGTCCCGAGATACGTATCTCGGGCTCTGCAGACCCGAGATATAGTAGGATAATTAATTAGTGTCTTATCTCGGGCTCTGCAAGCCCGAGATACGTTCAAACCTCATCTCGGGGTTGCAGAGCCCGAGATATGGGGGGTATGCCTAAATTGGTAAATACCCCCCAGCGGACTTATTTTTGTAAATACTACATTTTTTTATTTAAAAAAATAAAAAATCCGTTTATACTTAGGAACCAATATTTGGACTTTTTTCCCTAAAAAATTCTTATCATCTAAAATTAACTTAAAACTGATTAAAATTATCATAAACTTATCAAAGTTATCATCTCACCACCGTAATAATCACCATCTCACTAGAATAGGAAGAAAAAGAGGAGGAGACAATGGCGTCACTAGGCCTGGATGTTTTACAAGCATGGTAGGATTTTCTTAATGCCTAGGGGATCTTTTGAAAGTAAAAATCGATTTCTTTTATTAAATAACCAATTTTTAACCTTTTGTAAACAATCAAAATTTTTAAAAATCAATTATTTAAAAACCGATTATCTAAATTTGATTCACTGGTTTTATCAATGTGATTAATTGTTTTTATAAATTGATTTAATTTGTTAACGAAACATTAGAAAGTGATTGGGGAAGGAACCATAAAAAAATAGTAAAAAATAGGGAAGTTGAAAAAGGAGAAGAAAAAAAGAAAAAAATACTATGCTCCAATATTATTGGTCCATAAACTTTTTCTTTATTAACCATTTTAGAGTTAAGATTTTTTAAATAATTAATTAATTAATTAAAATGACTTTTTTAACATCCCTACTTAGTAATCAAATTAGGTCTGGCAAATTCATCTTCAAAAAATTTATTAATTAAATTAATTTTTAAGTTAATTATATTGGTCATTTTATTACTTCTTTATTTGATTATTTCTTGAAAAATTATAAATTAATTATATTAGTCTTCTTTTCATCTTAACAATATTTCACATGAAATCAGGTGTCAATATCTTAAAAGATGACGTCATCTTAACTATGAGTGATGTCATCTTATGTGTTAACTATGTGTTTGGGGTGTTTTTGACAAGTTTTGATTATAAGTGCTTTTAATAATGCATGTGTAAAATTTATTTAGGGTTTAAGTGTATTAAAATTAAATTTTATTAAAAATTTCAATATATTAAAAAAATGATGTCATCTTAACTATAAGTATTTTTGACAAGTTTTGATTATAAGTGCTTTTAACAAAAATAATGTCTTTTTACCTTAATGATGAAGATAATGTTTTTACAAGTTTTGGTTATAAGTGTTTTTAAATTAAAAAAAATGATAAAAATAAGATAATTCTTTAAATTTTAATCTATCTTCCATTTATTAATTTGATTAGTAACTTTTATTTTCTAATTTAACAAAAAAAACTAGTGTTTTTAATTTAACAAAAAATCTACAAAAAATGTCTAACTTTTATGAGTTTAATTATTATTTATAAAACTGTCAAGGTATAACCGTCATACAGGTTGGTTATTTCACATTCTGAATCTGAAATAAATTACATGTCAACAAATGCGGCTAAAGAGAGTGGGTAGTTGGTAGTTGCACATGGTCACGGTCTCATTTCTCAGTTTTCATTCTTGTTTCCCTGGAGGCTAGAGATTAAGACAATTTTTTTTGGTGACACATGCATTTCCTGGTTTCTGCGATCTATATTCATTATATCCTCCTTAGTAATTTAGAGAACATATATTTGATACTTGATAGTGCATTAGAGTTTTGTTTGTTTAATAAAAATGTACTAATTTATTGATTTAATACTAAATTACTAACCAAAAAAAATATGCATTATCTTCAATTTTACATATTTATATATGAAAACAAAAATTCTAAAATTTATTTTAATAATAATTTTTAATGATACGAATGTACTTGTGTTAAATATCTGTGGGGATTATTTCAGGTGGGGAACATTATGCTAAGAACTCTGGTGCTGTTGAGGTGGATCAGGTGGTGGACCAACCTGCGAATGCAAGACGGCTCCATGAATCAGCTAATTGAGGAATTAGATTTAGTGCCGTCTCGTGATGTGTGTGTTGCCTACATGTTTGAGATTTTGCATTTTCTGATGATTTGCTCTTCTGTATGTGAACATTGTGTTATACTGTTATGTACCTAGCTATTAACTTAATATATATACTAGTTTATACTTAGTATATAATGAGTAAATGCGATGGCGTTTCCACTTTCCACTATGTCGTGTGAGTAAGGAAAATAGTGATCCTGGTGTTAAAAGAAAAAAAATTCAACTCTCAAGTCAAAAACTACGAATTACTGTTTTCTCTTCCGGTTCCGATATATCGATGAGACAAGAGTAATAATAAATTAACGTGATTCACTGATTTGTCTCGTTAAGAAAGTGGGTCTTGGGAAAATGTCGATTTGACAACGACTCTTAAGCAAGTACTTGAACAATCATTCATGTAAAAGACATTTTATGTCATTGACCGCCGACTATTAAAAGAGGCGGATTGAACATAGATCAAAGTTCGATAGGGGAGACGTACAGACGTGTCCCCTCCAGCGAGCCACTTGAGAGGTTGCTTGGCAGGGTAAGTGAGCTTCAAACCCTTCAAATGCTCTTCTTTTGGAAGTGTATCTATGCATGCTTCTATACTTTTGAAAAGAACCTGCCAATGAACCCAATCAAGAAGCCTCAAATCCCCGATCTCAATCTCCCCGGGCCCGCACCACAGGATGGTGAAGCTGGCCCCTCCCAGATTCTCACCATGCAGGTTCGTGTTAGATATGTTAACCAATAATGGTGAATGACCAATGCATCATCGTAATTGAAGAATAAAAATATCAAATTGACTGTGTTTTTGTCATTTGTGTGCATTTATTTCTAGAAGTTGTCTGTTTTCTGTTCGGGCCAATATGCTCCCTCAAATGTACGTTTACTTTCTCGTCCAGTACTAAAGGAATGAATGTTTCATAATGATTGTATAATGCAATTCTCTGCCTTTTATTTGTGGATTTCTGTCTCCTCCTTTGCTAATATTGGCATTTTCCTAGGATTCACTTTGATTTGACGGGCTTCCTCTTCTTCTTTTTTTTTTTTTCTCCTTTCTTTCTTTCTTTCTTTAAAAAATTTGCAAAATAAAAATAATGATTAATTGTTAATAAATTATATAATGGGATCAACATCAAATAAAAAATAGTTAATTTAAAAGTGGTTTAAGTTTATACTTAGTAATTATGTTTTAAAATAGGAAAAGTACAAGTAACTAATACTTTTATAACAAATAAATCAGCCAACAAAAATAGATTATTCGTAAACATCCACAATGAAAATTAGTGGAACATCCATAACTTTTTTTTAAAAACAGAATATCCGAAACCTAAAACAACCAACAATAAAACAGAACATCCAAAACCTAAAGAAATAGAACATTCAATTTAAGTAATTTAAATTGTTGACTGATATTGGCTGGATTTTTGTTGATTACCTAGGTTTAAAAAATAATATATTTTGGAGTTTAGCTTTATAGGTGATCATTTCACCATTATTATTATTATTATTATTATTATTATTTTTTGGTATTTGTATTATTTTATTATATTATTTAATTTTTGGAGATGTCCATGTTAAAAAAAAAAAAAAAATTGAACTCCAAATCTCCCAAGTTTTTTTTTTTATTTTTGGATCGTTTGGTAGTCTATAATATTTATAATTTTTTTGGTCAGGCCTGACTCGTTTTCTTAAAAGTTTAGCCCAAATAAAGGCATGCAATTGTCTACCAAAAACAAAAAAAGGCATGCAATTATTCGCGGAAACGGTGCGTATAGGGGCTTCAGAATTCAGAAAATGGAGCAGTGTGCATCTTCTTCCTGGCCCCTTTAGGGTTTTACAGACTCAAATTTGACCCCCATTTTTTCTTCCCAACCACCGTCCACACCACCGACCATGCACCCTATCCTGCAATAGCAGCATTTCCCATCACAAACTTCAATTTTTTGTCCTACACTCTAAATTATCGCGCCAAACACGGTACGCTTTTTTATTACTTGATTTTATCGTTGGGATCCTATGCCCAATCTATTCTGAGCTTTTAGTTTTTCAATTCAATGGATTCGTGCCAAATCTCTAGCTCAATTGGCATATGGAAACTTCCATGCCAAAGAAGAAAATCAATTCTGTTGTTAAGTGTTTCACAGCTTCATAGATGATAATGGGTTCGAGCAATGAATTCATTAGTCCTTTTAGGTCATAGGATGGTTCACAAGATTTCACATTGTGTGAACATTTGTAGGAAATTATGCAATCAACCTTTTCATTGTGATGATGATGAGGTTCGGAGTGGTTTTGAATTGGTTGAGGAGCCTTTGAAGAGAATGTGTGCTACCTCATATGACATTGTTGATTTCGATTCGAATGAGGATAACGCTAGCTTAGAGAGGAACCAATTTTTGCATAGGAATGGGTCCATAGAAAATGTGAGGATGGATGCTGATAAGATTCTTGAGGTTCTTGGACAGGATAATCCTGAGTTAGATTTTAGACTGGCCTTGGATAGATTGTGTGTTAGGCCGTCGGCTTTTCTCGTGAGGGAGGTTCTGTATGGGATGCTAAAAGGCATAAACTGCGAAAACAAGGGGAGATATGCCAAACTGGCTTACAAGTTTTTCGTGTGGTGTGGTCAGCAGGAGGGTTACTGGCATACTGCAAATTCCTATCACTTGGTTCTGCAGATATTTGCCGAGTGTGATGAGTTTCAGGCAATGTGGAGGCTTGTTGATGAGATGATCGAGAAAGGTTTTCCGACCACTGCTCGCACTTTCCACATTTTGATTTGCACTAGTGGTGAGGCGGGTTTTACTAGGAAGTTGGTGATGAAGTTCATTAAGTCAAAATCATTTAACTACCGGCCCTTTAGGCACTCTTACAATGCAATTCTCCATTGTCTTATTGTTTTAAAACAGTACCGGTTGATTGAGTGGGTTTATAGGCAGATGTTGCTTGATGGTTTTTCCTCGGATGTTTTAACTTATAACATTGTTATGCTAGCAAAGTATAGACTTGGAAAATTTGATCACTTTAACAGGTTGCTTTATGAGATGGGTAGGAATGGTCTTTCTCCTGATTTTCATACTTACAACATTCTTCTTCATGTTCTTGGTAAAGGAGATAGACCTCTTGCAGCTCTGAATCTTCTAAATAACATGAAAGAAGCAGGTATAGAGCCAACTGTTCTTCATTTCACCACATTAATTGACGGACTGAGCAGAGCTGGAAATCTAGATGCTTGCAAATATTATTTTGACGAGATGATAAAGAATGGATGCATGCCAGATGTGGTGGCGTACACTGTAATGATCACAGGATATGTGGCGGCTGGTGATCTGGAAAGAGCTCAGGAAATGTTCAATGAGATGATTTCTAGAGGGCAAATGCCAAATGTATTTACATACAATTCCATGATTCGTGGATTATGTATGGCCAGAAAGTTTGATGAAGCATGCTCAATGCTACAGGAAATGGAGGCCAAAGGTTGTAGTCCAAATTTTGTTGTCTATACAACATTAGTGAGTAATTTACGGAATGCTGGCAAGCTTGCTTTAGCACATCAAGTGATAAGGCAGATGATGGAGAAGGGGAAGTATACCCACCTTGTTTCAAGGTTCAAGGTGAAAAGATGCAAAAAGTAGCAGATATAGATTGTCTCATTGGGGATTTTAACCAATGGGGGTTCAACTCCGCTGGTTGTGCAGCTGTTTATGAAGCTGGAGAACCAAAGTATGTGATTTCTCCCTTCTAATATTTTTTGTTCAGTGACAATTATATGACATGTAACCCTGAATCTTATCATTTTATTTTAATTTATTATCAATGCAGAGCTTGTTATTTGTGCTTATCATTCATAATATTACTTTTCAGTTATTTGATTCAGTCCTATAGCTGGTGATGAAACTGGCAGCAAGCAATGATGCAGGTAAATTAGAGGTACAGATGACTGTATAGCATTAAAATGATCATCACAAGAATATAAATAATGAAACATGCTGCATATACTCAGTTCTACATTATTTTCTTGCAGTTAACCTTATGATTGAAATCAATGAGGGCAACAAGTTGTTGGTCATCTCAATCACTGATCAAATTTCTCAAATACAAAGCAAGCTTGTAGCAGATTAGAATTGCAAGCTGTTTCTGAAGAGCTTGATGTGTGTTATTTATTTCACTTTACTGGTATCCAATCACACACATAAGTTGGTTCTTTGTTGCTGGGTGAAGCTTGAGCAGCAGATTCATTTGCGCTATTGTTTGGTTGGCTCATTTGTCAGCTAGGTATCTTGCACCTTGTTATCTCATAGCAAGCAGTACATGCTGATTCTTAACCTGCCATCCTTGATACTTATGAATTGTATTTGCTGGTGGAATGCATATTATTCACCTTCTTAAAATGTTCTGTTGGATGCCATCAAAGGTATGTATTATTGCTATCCATATGCAAATAGACTCACAACAAGCTACTGCAGATGCCTATGGTGTTGGGCATATTGAACTCTGCTGTAGCCTGTAGGACAGCATCTTGTAGATATCATCTCATTTTTTGCCTCTAAGAAAGTGGAAAGAACTCCCTTCTATAATCTGCATAACTAAATCTTGTCATTCATCTGATCCTTATTGATAGCTTTTAACTTTTTTACAATTCCTTGAAGTTGATTTTTGTTGTATACCAACTTCCATTACTTTCTCATTCAATTCAAAATTTACAAGGTAGAAACAATATTATGCATTGTAAATATGAGCTTCATGATATTTATATGTAATTGTTTACCCCTGCAGCTGCTGAAACCCCACCCTCATTTCATTTATACATGCTTTGTTCAATTAGGTTCTTTGTTCTCCATTTTATCGTACAAGCTGCTATATTTTGGAAGGGGAAGAGTATCATGTTCTTGTTGATTGAATTGGTCAATTATATTGATGTTAGCAGGGTGACACTTCAATACAATATCCATGCAATCAAGGCATGAACCCCTTGGAAATTTGAATTTTCCAATTTCCAATTAATTTCTTCTTTTTTTTCAAGGCTATATTGATGTCTAGATTAATTTGTTGATGCAAGCATCATGAATAGGTTTGACTGATTGGTGATGACATGGTGTTGCACTCTTGCACGTATCTTTGATTTATTAAATAAAATAAAATCCCCTTAAATTTCTTTGGTGTTCCATGCATCCTATTGATTGTTATGACAGGAAAATGAGGCAATTTCTTTCATTCTATAAAATAGATCAATCTTGGCCTATATTTAGTAACATCATCTTCTGTCTTTCTCATTTGCTATGTCATGATAATTGCCAGTCCCCAAAATTCTTCTGTGGAGACTAGTAAGCACAAATGATGTTGATAATACATAGACCCATCAGTTACACATATGTTAAAGATAAGCTCAATAATCATAATTAATAAAGGTGGCACTTATATGCTCAAAGATACACAATACTAATATCAGTCATATTTATTGCAACAGTTGAAACTTGAAACCATGCCATAAACCCAAATTGGTTAGGCATTCTTAGAACAAAATATTGAGCCCTAAAATGATCACTTATAATTTATACCTAACTAATTACTTTTAAGAAAAAATAATTATTAAATCAAAATGCTTTGCTCAGCAAGCAATAGTGTGCACGAGCCGTCTCATAAAGAAATTATGAAAAAATTGAAAACTAAATTTGTCTATATCAAAATGTTTTATCAGTAAGGCTGGATTTTGCAAGCATCTTTGGACTTTGGTGGCATTGAGTTAAGAGAAAATGACCCACAAGCGAATAGAAAAGAAACTTCGTGACGTCCAAAAATTTTCTTGGCCTTATTACATAACCAAATTTTGCCACAATTCATAACCATATGATATGAATAAAAAAAACACCCATATTGTCATAGTCACCATAACAATACCCTAATAGCCATTGCCCATTTGCATCATAGAATTAAAATAAAATATAATGCAGGAATTAATTAAAAGAAAACTACAGCTATCTGAAATTTGCAGCTTGTCAATTACCAAAGCTTATCTTATATTGGAAAATTACTAAAATGAAAATAGAAAAAAATAAATGGTGAGAATAGGAAAAGAAACTATTTTATCCTATGAAAACTGAAAAGCATTACTCTCTTTTAGTCAATTCTTGGGGATATTCTATTAAAAAAAACTCATTTGCATCTTGGCAATTGATTTATGCAGAAAACAGCAGATTTGAGGAGGGTGAAAAAAGGAAACAAAAAACAAAAACTATAGACAACTATGCATCTTATAATGGCTTCTGAAAATAAGAAAAATATGCAAACCAATTTCAAAAAAAAAAAAGAAGAAAAGAAAGGGGTGAAGAATTTGATAAGACCAATGAGATAAGTATTGGGGATTTTTTTTTTTTTTTTCATTTCTTTTCTTCTTTCTTTTCCTCCTTCTTCTCTTCCTTTTTCTCTTCTTTCTTCTCCTCTTTCTTTTCCTCTTTCTTCTCTTCCTTCTTCTCTTCTTTTGCAGGTCCAACAGATATTATATCAACCTTGCCAACTTTCTTGAGCTTCTTCACAATTGCCACTGTGTCCATTTGTCCAATCACTGTTAGCTTCTGCTCCTTTATATCTGCTGCTATTGAATCAACTCCTGTATCATCAAAATTAATCAGATCACAACCTTATATTATATTAATTAATCACATATTAATATGAAAATATGAATTCAAGATATACTCACCAAATATATCTGCAGCAGCTTCTATAGCTTTCTGCTTTGTTTTGTCATCAGTCATAGTCAAAACCTTTAACACAACCTTCTGCTATATGGATCCATAGAAGACATACACAAAAGGGTGTTAAGAAAATTAATCATAGATATCATGAAATTGGATCCAAGAGGAAGAGAGAAAGAGAAAGAGATAGAGAGAAGTGATGAATGTACCTGAGCCATTTGAAGAGGATCTAGCTTTAGCTAAGAGCAGTGTTGAGGTTGAGGCCTTTAAATTTGTACTAAGAGTAAGAGGGTAATTTAATTATTTATATTTATATATATGTATGTTAGGTGAATAAATGGGGTGTGACTGTGAGAGAGTCATATCGAACAGATGGAGTCCTTTAAATGCACATTTCTTGCCGCATGGTGCAATTCTATCACACATGCGACAAATCTTTGACATGGTGATGCCATCTTCACTATATAATTGTATTTTAAAAAATTCTATGTGTATAAAAAGCCTACCAAAAAATAAGATATTATATATTTGTGTATATTTATTAATTTATATTTTTTGATTAAATAATCAGTTATTAGGAAAAGAAATTAGAAAATTTAAGAAAAATAAAGGAGAGCTAGTATATTATTGAAGAAGATAATTTCTAGGGAATGTTTCTAATTCTTCTTTTGTAGCTGAAAAGTTTGAAAGTCTCATTGAATTCTTAGTATTATGTGAAACAAGATCAAGAGCTCTAAAGTCTATGATGTTTCAAAATAAAAACAAGAATGGAATACTCAACTTGGTGGTAGATATATAAATATTAATTAATTAATTAAAAACATTAAAAACCATGATGAATCATTTAAAAAATGATTCTTTCTTTACATTGCCAATGAGGCACCAACTCAAATTTCCCTATCAAGACAAAGAATCATTCAATATAAAACTAATATGAAGAAAAGCATCGTGACTTCACAGCAGACATTTTGCACGGCTTACATTTATAATATTGTTTTTGGATTATTATCTCTTCTAATTAATTAATATATAGTATATATGCTTTCATCATATCAATATTTTCTTATTGTTTGGAGTCCAAAACGTTTTGCAAAATTAATTAGGAAATCCATAAAAAATAAGTTATTTTTGCAAAATGTAATATTATGTGATTGGATACATGTATAAAATATTTTTATTCAGACAGCGTATTAAAATTAAATTCTTCTTAATAATGTCACCACAAAATTAATTAAACTTTGAAAAGGAAATTAAGATGATATATATATCTTTTGTAAGTCCACTAGATCATGCATATATAATAAGCTAGCTGGCTAGGACAATGCCACAAGAGTTTTGTAACATAAATTTGTTAGGGAATTCAGGAATTGATGGAATATATAGGACCATTTTGTGCATATATAAATCTTATGATTTATATGTCTGTTGAACATTTTTTCATTTTTGTTAAATTACAATTTGTATACATACATTAAGATAATTGGCTTCAAATATATAAATTTTAAAGATTAGACATTTAATTAGCACCATCCAATTTGTTAGTTTTTTCCCCACTTCTTTAAGAAGGACATAAATACAATAAATAAGAAAAGCGGTTCATATGTTTTTTAACAAAACCAGCTCCATCCATCTTAGTGTAGTAAACAGTAACTAAACTATGAATGAGTGAATGATCATGCAAGGACGATAGAGAGGGTTCAATAATAAGTGGTTGAATAAATTAAAGGTTCATTCAAATCCAATGGTTCAAAGTTGAAATTACAGTGAATTGGTGGGTCAAGCCAACAATTGGAAGGTACCATTATTTATTTTTTCTGCTTCTCCTTTTCTATATCAATATTCTCTTTATTCAGAAAAGTTGAAATGGAATTATGTAATATAGACTCTTCTCTTACCCTACATCTATAGTATATATAGCACAGTAGCTAGCAATCTATTTGGTGGTGGTAATAATAAAATTCATAATAAAATGCAAGAAATTATGTTTTCAATTTCTTCACTCACCTTTTGATGTAAAATCCATAAATTTACTAAAAGCGTTTGCAATTTTTTTCTTTTAAAAGCAGAATATTTAAATGATAGAATTTATTATTCTCTGAATATATATAGTTAGGATTAAATAATACTATTGTCAATTTAAGCAAAATTAAATTACTTATAATTTTTTTTATAAGATATACATTTTATGGATCAAATATTAAATCATAATAATATACAGTGAAATCAGTAATTAAATTTTTTTGTTATGTATATTTTGAAAAAACCAAAATGCTAAGTTCTTACTATGCAAAATCAGTTATCATATATATATATATATATATAAAGGTGAATGTTATGATATTTTTTTTTAGAGGATAATTTATCTTCTCTAGTATATTAGTTCATAATTAACTCAATAAATAACTTTTTTTATGATCAGAATATATATCGTTATTTATGTACCTTTTATTTTACATTGAATTTGATTTAGAATGACTATATAAAATTAAAAAAATGATATATTATATTACTTGTTTTTTTTATGATAAGAAAGAATAAAAAAAGAAAATATTATATTATTTATTCATCTCTTAGAAAAAAATACAAAATAGCATAGAAAAAATTCTTATTTAAATAAGATTATACATTAAACTTTAAAAAAAAATTATTTATCAAATTAATTATGAACCAATAGACTAAAAAAGGTAAGTTACTTTTTCAAATTTTGAGAAAATACCTAACATTCACCGTATATAAATGTGTGCGTACATTTAATCTACTTTTTGTATTAAAACTTGTGTTTTATACGAATCGGCAATTTGATGGCTAATTTTTTATACACATCGGTATAAATAAGCATGATTGTTCAAATAAATATATTAGGTTATTAGTTGTCAAATATATACAAATTAGTTTGTTAGTGTTTAGTGCTTTGTAATATTGATAGCTTGTAACAAATAATTTATTGATAAAAATGAAATCATGCATATTTTCTCTGATGGATCTCTGCAATGGTGGTCAACAATGCTGATATAAGAATAAGATCAAATCTACAGTTTCACAGAAGAAAGCAGGGCCCCATATGTGATTCTTCTTTTGCTTGAAATTTATGTGGCTTTTCCCACATGTGATGTTCAAGTTTGAATAGCAGTCACCACTCAAACAAAGTAGGTGGAATTTGTCTCAGCATAAATAAAAATGGAAAGAAAAGTTATATTGGACATTTCTAAATTCTCATAAATGATGTTGATATAAAATTTTCTGCATTTCCAAATGTGAAAATGTGAGTCAGATACCAAGATTTTTTTTATCTATGTGGTAAATGCCATGGTTAATAATTTGTCACTTTGTCTCAATAATTTTACTTTGTGTCAGTGACAGAATGACAGAGATTCAAGAGAATGACTTACATATTCACAGAAATAATGTAATGTAATCTATGAATCTATCATGTATCAGTATATTGAATATGACTAGTGTGGGAAATTTTGAATTTACCAAATGATGATATCAATTGTTTAGATCTCACGCCAATAAATTTGTCCCACTACTCATTATTAACTCTCAAAGTTAAAACAGTTAATTACATATTATATTATATGATTTAAACCATTGTCATGTTTAACCATTTTTAATAAATAATTTCATATAAAATCAACTGTGCGTAAATATCTATTCAGTCAATAAAAATTATATTAAACATAACAATGGTTTAAATCATATAATATAATATGTAATTAATTTATAGTGATGAATTAATCAACTTATTCGTCTATTCAAAAAAATATCGTCAGTTTGAATCATGCCTTGTATGTATAGTAATTTATTAATTAAAAACTTTAAAAATATTTTTTTTATTAAAATAGCGTTATATTTTATGAAAAAAAATTGATAATTTTATTAAAATCGCGAACGCTAATACACTCAGTAAATTAAAATTAGAGAAAAAAAAAAACAAAGAATAATTAAAAGCAGAGAAAAGAAGAAAAAAAAATCTTCATGATTGGGGAAAAACATGAGTGATATTATGAAGATGTGTTACATAATGGAGCATGCATGAGGGTTATCATCACTGAAGAGTGAAGCAGCAGCCTCATCAGAGGCCACAGCAACAGAATAAACAGAAGGTGTGTGGAAGAAAGAGTGAACTCCACTTGTAGCTTCACTCTTATGTGCATCATCGTAGTAATGGTTTACAATGTAAGTAGGGTACTTATAGAATGATGCAAAATGAGAATTCCCTCCTAGAAATGGCCATGGCTCTGCTACCTTCCCTGCACGTTTTATTGCCTTCAATACCTTCTTCTCCTCTAATCCATACCCTTTTACTGTTATCTTTTGTGCCTCCATTTCAACCTCTACCTCATCTACTCCTATAAAATGCAAAAATAATTCCACATGTTAAAAAGTTTGCAAAATTTTGATGACATGGACAAAAATTCCACTGCATATGCTTGAGCCTGAAATCTTGGCTTTCTACTTGCTTGTACTTGTGCGGTTACCAACTTAGAGTGAGTAACACAATCATTTCAACCCGACATTTATTTAAGTGAAATAGTGAGCTGAAAACGAGGACCAGATCCACCCAAGTTGGTTATTTCACGTGCGATTTTAATTTAGAATAACATAACATAAAAACTGTTCCTCTGGCCCATATATGTCTCTACATATGTAAAAATAAAAAGATAGAAACAAACAGAATAGGTTGAGTAAAAAAATGTAATGTACCTTTGAGCTTGTAGAGAGCTCTCTTTAATTTTGAAGCACATCCCTCACAGTCAAGATTTGGAACTCTCACCTCTACCATATTCTGCAGATGCAAACAATCTCAGTTACAAAATTGCTAGCTAATAAGAACCTAACCATTATGTGTTTGTAAGTGTCATAAAAGAGAAACAATAGAGAAGAAGAGTTACTTACAGACATTGCTAGCTTTTTTTAGCCTTAGAAGTTTAGACTATTTGAAGTAACACAAAATCCAAACCAGTTTGTGAGAGAGAATGAAGAAGTGAAAGGCATAAACCATGCATCAATATATGCACTATGAAGAGTCTCTTTTAAACAGTTATAGGCTCACAAAAATAATTTTTAAAAAAAAGTTTATTAGGATCTTGAAATCTTAAAAAAAAAAAAAGTGGCATGCAACAGTAATATTAATATAATAGTTAATAATATTTGAGGCGTGGGAAGTGGATCCCAATTTTGAGGCACACTCCCTCCCTTTGTGTCTGCTGCTTCTCTATCTCTTGAATTGAAACTGGACCACCATCTCTTTGCTTTTCAGCTTTCTATCTTTCTTTGGCACACAACACAGAATGATTACTACCTGCATATGTTGTTGTGTAGGACATTCTCCAACGATGCTGCATGGGGTGTCTCCACTTAATTCATATCAACCTTCCAAGCATACTTTGTCTAGTTTTTAACAATATTAAGTGTATAATTATATTCAGAAAAACAAAAGCAAAATTATTATATTTTTTGAATTACAAAAAGGATGATGATTATGTTTAAGAGCGGATGTTTGTGCTTATGACATATACTGTTATTTGCATAATTTCTGCTGCTATCAACATCATCAGTGCACAATTTTAAGGATAGTTACTCTATAATTTTATAGAGAACGTTTGAGGTATAATTGGAAATCAGATATTTTTTTATTTTTAGCCATTGATCTTAATTTATTTTAATTATAAAATATATATAATTAAGATAGACGGCTAAAAATACAGAATGACCAGAATTCTAGAACAGTTCCAATTTTATATTGGTTAATGCACCAAAAATTCAAAATCCTTTTCATTGTAGCTCCCCTTAAAGTTTGGTTTATGCTTGTTGCTGCAGTCCTTATCAAAAAGTTAATCCAAAAGAAGCCTGATTTTTCAACTGCATAAATTAGTTAAAACTAATTAATTAATCTAGATATATATTCTTTTTAATAATCTTTAACCAAAATTAGTGACAGAATAATGAAGAAGAATTATGTATAGAAAATGGTGAACAACTCACACATCATCTTTATGTTCTGCATAATATCCTCATTCTCAGTGTGCATCAGCAACAATATATTCTGGCATGTGATGATCAAAAAGAGCAAAGTACACACATCACACTACTTGAATATCATCATCATCACTTTGACACCAATTTATCAGCAGAAGATGGAGAGAAGTCAACAAAGAAAGAAATCAGAAAAAAAAAAAAAATGTGAATTTAGAAGGACTTGACATGCTTTACAGCATAAAGGTTGCAGTATCCAGAGCTATATATATACATGCATCTAACATTAGGAAAAGTTATTGTGATTTACCCAATTTTATATAACTCTTCTTTTTAGGAATAGATCATAGATTTTATCAAGAGAAACCTACAAGGCTATAGCATCTATCTAAGTGCACCTATTTTAACAGGATCTCTGATGTAGTTAGTTAACACATTATGCCTTATTCAATTGAAGAAATAAGAGAAAAGGATATGTAGAATGATTATTATGATTTAAAATTATAGATTTAGTTAGGGTTAAGGAATCTTTTCGACCCCTAAGATTGTACGCAAAAATCAAAATTATCTCGAATATTTTTTTCAATGAAAATTGTCCTTAATGTTCCAAAATGTTTTAAACTAACAAGTTGATGTAATTAACTGAGGAAATAAATAATCTAAAAAGGTTAGCAGATATAATAAGTAGAAAAACAAGAAAAGAAAGAGACTTGATAGAAAAAAAAAAAAAAAAAAAAAAGCAGAAGAGGTTGACA
>JASCZI010030327.1:16334-28789 GCA_036250425.1 Stylosanthes scabra
GTGGTCAATGTGGTGAGAGAGCTTCTTCACTCTCTTTTCTTTTCTTTTCTTTCTTTCTTTTTCTCCCTGCTAATCCACTAGGTTTTTTCATTTCATTTTTTATTGTTTTCTTAAGACTGCATGATGTATCCACATCCTTTGGTTTGGTGATGCCATCTTTCCTTTCTCCTTTAACGGATCTCTGACACTAAACATAAAAGGACATTTTAGTCTTCTAAGATATTACTTAATTTTTAATTCTTATCCTAATACTCATTCTCTCTTAACTAAAATAGATGCATAAAACATGCACACAAAATTCAATGTTTATTTAGTTATTTACCAAAGTTTGCTCATTTTCATAAATTCTCAAATTCAATGGTTGTAATTGAGAAGAGGAAAAAGAAAACAACACTAGGAGAGTATTATCATTATAGTGGATTAACTCAACTCCGATCAAAGTTAATTAGATCCACCATTTTTTTCCCTCCATATCCTCCAATCCCACTAGTAGAGAACTAATATGCATTAAATATAAACTCTATTTAAAAATTTGTTATTAATAGTGAGTTACTATACCCACAAGATAGAATTTGAACATCTCACGCTTACTTAAACAAACTTATATAAGTTAACCACTAGATCAACTAAAATTGGTTAATTCAACAAATTTTTAAAAAATTCAGAATTTTTTCTCTGAACCAAAGAAAATATAATTCGAACTTTGCCAACCAAAACACATAATTCGAACTTATATTTAAAAAAAATAAAGAAAAAGAATGAGGGCTTGAGGGAAAAAACTTTTTGGGCTTAAGGCATTGAAGTTGGGCTTTGTTTTGTGGTCTATTTAACAGAACTTATTTCAATTATCCGTTCGGAAGATGTAATTACTAAATTGCCCTTCATTGATAGCAGATAACTGTTGCTAGCTACTTGGATAAGGCTTTTTACTTTGTTGGTGGAAGAAGAAAAAGAAGCTGAAGCTTCTGAGTTCTATCAATGGCTTCCTCGGTTACCTCGTCTCTTCAAATCAGGTCAAAAGATTTTAGCTTTGTCTCTCACTATTACCACTCCTTGCTTTCTGTTATGCAATTTCAGTTTCTCTTCAACCAAATAACAATTTGCTGTGCTGCATTTTTGCACTTCTACTGTCCTTCAATGATGCTGATTATATGGTTTGAAATGTTGAATTACAATGAATTTAAAAGGAATCCATTATGGAAATTCAGCTTCTCTTATCATAGGAGCACAGAAAGTCTCAAACTTTGACTCTGTCCAATTTTTCTGAACTCTCTGATTGCTTTACTTCTTGTACATGAACATCCCAACGAATTATGTTATTACTTGGAGAAATCTGTGTATTGAGTTGACTGAGTATAGTTTTCAAGATGACCATGATTGTAGATAATAATGTTATATTTCATGTTCTTGGATGTTAACAAATGAAAGGTGCATTCTCGGTATTCGATGAAATGCTTGTGAGGAGAAGGTTAACATTTGAGGAATGCTACGTTTCTGAATATGTTAAAGCTTGAAGAGGAGTACAAGTGCACAACATGAAGTCCTCTAAAAAGTTTTACATGGTTTTAATAGATTCTTCCCGTTATTGTTAAAGAGCTGATGGAGGGTTAGGTGTTATTATTATCATCTTAATGTGAAGCTAGTATTGTCTTCTAGTAGGACATTTCACTTCTCGTTGGAATTGCATTTTTCGAATTGATTGCAAGATTGTGAAATTCAAACTGAATTTTTAATTAATGTGAAATCAAGTTAAGTTTAACCAGGCTTTGTACTTAATTTTGGATACTCTCTGTGTTGTTTTTCTTGATTATTCATTTGTTGGATTCAATAGAGTGGTACAATTTATTGCATAATGGAAACACATTAGTTCAAATTAATTAATTTTTGAATTTTAAAAACCTCACTGGTCATGTGCTATCCTATTTCAGCAATTTGAAGACTGTATTTTTGGGTGAGAGAAACAATCTCCGAGTTTCAACTCTTCCTGTTGCTAATGTTGGTTTCCGTAGAAAGACTACAGAATGTAAGGAGTCGCGAATTGGGAAGCAACCAATAGAAGTGCCATCCAATGTTACAATCAAATTGGAAGGGCAGGATATAAAGGTAAAAGGTCCACTGGGAGAACTTGGATTAACTTATCCTCGTGAAGTGATCGTTGAGAAACAGGAGTCAGGGGCTCTAAGGGTTAGAAAGGCAGTCGAAACTAGAAGGGCCAATCAAATGCATGGGCTTTTTAGGTACTTCGTTTTACTGATCCCTCTTTTATTTGGGACTTGGGAACATATCATCTCTGTTTTTGGCTCAATACATGCTACTTGCCTTTGTGCCTATTTCGCATTCCATTTAAAGCTATTATCTTAGTGCAGTTAAACAAAATCCTAGTACAAGATTTAATCTATTAGTAGTAAACAAGATGACCTAGTGATTAGGATATGCTTTTTCTCACTTGAATTTAACTTTCCATTGGTAATATCAGGGATTGGTTGTTTGTGTCATGGACCTTCAGATGTAGTAGCATCCTAACGGCTTTGATTTAGATTGATGCTTGCATTTGTGAATTGCTTCTAATCTCTACTATTGACTACACACATTTTCCAGATATTATTCATTCACTTTCATGTTGTTAGGGAACCTTTTCAGTCGTGCATATGCATGCTTGTATATTATTAAATCTTACATGCTTCACAAATAAATGAATGTACGTGATTAGGACGCTAACAGACAACCTGGTCGTTGGAGTATCTAAAGGTTTCGAAAAGAAACTTCAACTCGTCGGTGTTGGGTATCGTGCCATGGTAGAAGGAAACGATATAGTTCTGAATCTTGGATTCTCTCATCCTGTTAGGATGACAATCCCCAATGGCCTCAAAGTGAAGGTGGAAGAGAACACCAGAATCACGGTTAGCGGGTATGACAAATCTGATATTGGCCAGTTTGCTGCTTCGATTCGTAGATGGAGACCCCCGGAACCATACAAAGGTAAGGGTATCAAATATGCTGATGAAATTATAAGGAGAAAAGAAGGAAAAGCTGGGAAGAAGAAGTAATACCTGTGGCTTCACTTTTCATTTTTTCATTTATCTCATGTTGATTTTCTTCTTTCTTAGTAATGGAAAATACTAAAGTTCCTGGCCAAAGAAATTCATATTGATTATCATAAGCTAGAATCACATCTTCTCTCCTCATGGTCTTCTAATCATAGTCAAAACTGTTGTCAATGTCATTAGTGTGGTTATGAAAAGAAATCTATGATACTAGTTCTTCTTCTGGTGAAAGGTAATGGGTTTTAGTCTTGTAGTGCTTAAAAACAAGAGACTAAATTTTGGTATTGCCAAGTCAAATTGACTTTTTGTTTTGGTATTTCCAAAAATTTACTTTCATCTAATGAATTGCTTCAAATGGTTGTTAAGGTACACCTTTGAGCTCATAAGAAATTTGCCACCACAAGAAAACTTGTAAATTGAATTCAAGTTATGACAATATGAGTAAAAGATTGAAAACTTTGTGAATAAGTTAAGCTAGAAGGTTTGTCCAATCATATGTATTTTATTCTTTTTATAATTTAAGCTCAAATTATAATATTTTTAGGTAAAATTATTTTGTCTCATTTGTGAAGCAAAAAATTCATTGAGGAAATTATTCTCCTAACCACATTATCAACATTATGTTATACATGATCATTCTTCTGATTTACTCCACATCAAGTACCTTATTGTATAAGTCAAGGTACCTACCTCAAAAATTGGTGCTTGAAAAATGTTAACACGTAGTACTGTCATAATTTAAGTATGATTATAAAAAATCATAACTCAAAATATAAAGCAAGTTATTTATTTATTTGTTTTTTTATTTCTTGTACTAGTTATTCATAAATTTCTATATTATGTTAATGAAAAAATGATTCTAATACCAGGACAATACATTACCTACTATATTGATATGTAAATTGACAAATGTACAATTTATTTTGTATAGTGATTAAGACAATTTATTACATATGCTGAAAGTATCAATAAAAGCGTTTTACAAATCACAAGGTATCCATTAACTGTTGTTCAGTGTAATTAAATATAAGTGTAGATTGAAAAGAACAAAACAATAAATAAATAAATAAGAGTTAACCTAAAAAAAACTAATAATAATAGAAATTTAAAATCACACCGACAAATTGACCTCTTTTTTCTTTTATCTCGACTTGTTCTTTTTTCCCCTTTCTTTATGTGGGCCAGGTACTACAAATTTGTATTTTATCAAACAAACATTTTTCAGAAAAAAGAGAAAAAAAAAACTGGAACAACAGTTGAATTATTTTCTGATGAATAAATTAAGTCATTAATGTAATTATCATGTTAAATTATCTATTTTTTTCTACTACATTTTGCAATCCAGCAAACTAAAAAATTAATCCGTCGTAAATTTAGATTTCATTTAAAGGTTTATTATTCATCAGTAAATTTATTACTTTCTGATTATACAAAAAATGGATATATATATTGCAGGCCACCATGGTCCTCAAGCTAAGATAGTGTTCTATTGGTTTGTGGATAGAGGTTGTGACTTGTGATTCAATCATGCATGGAAAATAAGTTTATTATTATTATTACAATTACAATATTTTGCTTTACATCTAAAAAGACTGTAACCTTTTCAATGAGTGGTGAACCCCCATGATTAATAATTGAAGCTCCATTCACAAAGATACTTCATCTACAATTATCAAGATGATGGGCCATCAGAAAAGCACCTTTGAAGTAATACTACTATAATTAATTCTTTATGTTAATATATATAAGTTTCTTTTTCTGGGACTTTATTTTTAAAGTACAATGTTATTGAATGCAAAGTGTGATAAACTGATAATGATCTGCTCAGATTTTTTTTTTTATATATATAAAGGAGAAGTTGAAAAAAAATCCAATGTTCACATATAATAATTGTGGGAAGATGAAGAGTGCAGACTTCTGATGACTTTTTGAAAAAAAATTAGAGAAATAATGGGTGAACATTAATTTTAATTTATTTTGATTTTTAATTCTCAATATTTTTAATTAATGGTTTACTATTATATTTTACAGTAATTAATATTTTTCAATGTTGATAATTAAGTAATAACAAAAAATAATAAATTCTAATAGTAATGTAATATTTATGGTTTAGACCATTTTTTGAAATAGATTTCATTTTCTTTGTTAGGAAAATGCGGTACTACTATATTTTCATGCAAACGTTCTTATTGCACCACTGCACATTTATGTTTGGTCAACGTCAATTGTTAGAAATTTCATTTCCTTAATTCATAACTTAATTACAAGTTTGGTCAATGTCAATTGATTATGAGCCATAAATATTTAAAAATATTAAGTAAAATATAATATTAAATTTATTAATTAAAGATATTAAGAGTAGTTGGCAAAAAAATAATTATCAAAATAAATTTAAATGATTGACCTCTAGCAATTTTTTTTTGTGGAGTCTCCATAGTAATATTGATATAAAAATAAAATATAATATTATAAAGTCACCAAAAAAAAAATATAATATTATAATACAAAATAATCAAATTTGGAATCACACTACTATATGATCCAACAAAGTCAAAAATCCAAAGTGAGCTGGTTGGAGTTGGGTTGATCAGAATTTTTCTTCCCTTCCTTACTCAATATTTATTTTTTATATGTAAAAAGAAATATATAAAAAGTAATACAAATATCATTTCCTAAAATTCATAAGCCCTTAGGAATAAGGATGGAGGTAAAAACTAGTTGAGGCAATACCTAGCCAAATTCACGAGATGATCATATATATATATACACAGGTACCTTTTTGTCCTTCTTCCATTTCATTTCATCTATGTATCTATGTTAATGTTAATGTTAAGGTGGCCTTTCATAATATAAACACATAGTCTTCAAGCTCTGCCTCATGCACCTCTATATTCACTCTCACCAGATTCAATTCCACCCTTAATTAAATCCTCTTTTTATTTTCAATTCACACACTCTTCTCCTTCAATCTCTCTCTCTCTCTGTTTTGTGTCGGTTGTTGTGATCTTCTTCTATATTAATATAGATAACGAATTTTCACTGCAAAATCGTGTACTCAGTTAAAATTTTCTCTTTCTACTTAATTCTTGTTCAGCCACCATTTCCCAAAATAAGAGAGGCTGAACAAACCCAAAGAGAAAAAACAGGGGCTACTATTTCAGCTGCAAAGGTATATTTTCCATATCCAATTGGCTGAAACTTCATTGACCCAATTCAAGATTCAATTCAAAGTTTCCATCTTTGAACCATTTCAGGTACAAGGTAGCTTGAAGCCTCAACATAGAATTGGTGTCTTCTGTCTTGTGTTGAGTGTGTGACAAAAAAGACAGAGACACCAATTAACATTGTTTTCATAATACAGAAAGAAGAACATGAGAGATACCAAAATTCTTGTGTTTGGTCAAGATGGGTTTTTGCGGCCATTGATGAAGTCTCCGGCGAGATCCACGGCGGTTCTCTTGTTCACAATGATCTTCATTTTTGGCGCGTTAGTTTACACGCTCCTTCTCCCCTCACATGTAAGTATTAACTTTTTGTTTTCAATAATGTCATTTACATACCAAAATGATTACTATTTTTATTGCTGATTTAGAAAAATACTACGCCATCATCCATTTTAGTTTATTTTGATTATTATTTAACTATTAATATTAGAAAATATTGGTTAAAGTATATTAAATTATAAATTAAAAGTGTTCGAGAGCTGACGATTAAAAATAATGGTCAAAATAATAAATTAATAATAATTATAAATGGTTTTGGCCAACTAAGTCCAACCAAATCATTTGTTTCTATACTAAATAGAAAGACTATTTTGATGTTAAATAGAACTTTATTTATGTGCAATTTTTTTATACTATTTGATATCGAAATAATATTCTATTTAGCATAGAAATAAATCACTTGATTAAACTTGATTATCCAAAATCACTTATTCAAATAATATTATCTATAAATTAAATTCAATGATCATTTAACTTTTTTTATATATTTATATAAATAAATATATGTATTATTTTGTGCACGTTTAATATATATTATATATTAAGTTTAATATATATTTTATATAAATAATTAATATTTTATGTACACTTAGTAATTATTACCTTTTAAATTTAAAAAGTAAATGAGTAAATAACAATTGTGATGGGAAAATACATCCTTTTACTTACCCAATTTGGTGCAAAGGTTTTGATTGGGTGTGATTGTTAGGTTTGCTATTTTTAATGGTAACTTGTTTTGTTGAGAATGTTACTCTTGTCTCCTTTTGAGACTGTCAAGGGTGGGAACGGTGAGTGATCTTCATTTGTCGTTTGTTTCAATTGGTTAATCAATAATTGATTGATTAGTGGGATTTATAATTTTATATAAAAGGTTTTTCTTTGGATGGGTCGGGTCATTTATATGTTTAGGGTAATCAAGTTACCATGCACACATTGTTTATTGATAACGTATTAAATATATTAAAATTTTTAAAAATGATTATCTATGGATCGGATTATTTGTTATTAGTAAGACTTTTTTTTTACTATATAAAATAAATAAATAAATTTGAAGAAGTGTATTTAGATAGCACAAATAATTGAGTCTCAAAAAGAATACATTGAATTAAACTAGAAATGCAGACTCTATTATTGGTTTGTTATAAAGTCGTGAGATTTCGAAATCAAAGCAATAGTTTTCCATATATACTAGTATATTATTGGAGTGACAAATTAAGAGAGGTAGTAGTAAATGCATATATATGTAGACATCAAAAAAAAAAAAAAATGCATATATATGCCATATAGCATATGTATGTACCCAAAATAAGGTATAGAAATTAGAATATACCATATAGAAGTCCTTTACATATATGAATACTTGTCCTTTTACCTGCGTATATAGTTAGTTTAATTTGTTATATATAACTTTATATAAGATCAAAGGGGCAACAAGCGTGTAGCTAGGTTTCTTGTGAGTTGTGATACAAGTAAATGAGGTTCTTATTTCTTACGCATAGGTAAGGGTTAGTGTTAAGCATTTAGATCACATTTGAAAATATTAAATTTGATTTGTCAAATAATGAAGAATAATAATAGGAGCGCCCGCTATCTTATTTAGGTATATACATACATTCAAATATATAAATTTGTAAAAAACAAAAATATTATACGTATCTGTCAAAAAAAATTATATATATATATAAAAAGTTACAATAAATTAAGTACGGTATATTTACATATATTATTTTATATATTTTATTTTAATAATTAGTAATATATATTTATACAATTAACTGAGTTAATAATTATTTTTTATAATATACCTAAATAATTGTATGTAACACTATTGACTATTTAGTGTAGCATGATAATAACTGGTAAGCACTAAGCAATGTTGTTCTAGAAATTAGAGAGACATAAGATGTTAGAAAATTCTAATTCTAATCCCCCTAACAATCGCCGAATGTGTCGGGGTAATGTAACAAGGCACTGAATTGAATTCCAACACATGAGGGAGGGAGAGAAAGAGAATTGATTTTGTTAACAAGTCCTTGTATGCCACGTGTCCTTAGATACATAGCACGTGGGACCTAGTCATGACTTTGATAGTCATGCACGTAATCTATCTTGGATCCCTTAACATGTGTTTTTACTTTTTACCCTAAAAAATGATGTAATTTTTTCAACCTGCACTGCACCTAACCATGGGACAGGTGTTCCCTTCTTATGATACATGTACTTCTTTTCTAGTTTCTAGGTTATCTAACATTATCTAACATAGCAACACTTGCATGCAACTTAGGGTTTAGTTAACTTTCAATGTTGTTTTCAAGTTGAACTATCTAGTTACGTGCTTAACATGTTGTTCTTTAATTTCTAGTTGGCTAATCATGGTGTTTGTTTGACTATTTGGTGCTATTGTTAATTAATTGATAGTTATTTGAGTTATATGCCCAAAAATATAGATACACAAGTCATGACTCATGATATATAGAAGTGTAATTAACTTACTAAAAACAAAAGTTACACTATATGCTTAGAGAATTATTAATAAGCTAGTACCTTGCCTTGACTAATTTGCCTTGTTGATCATGGTAATGTATTGATAATGAAATTAGGCATTGAAATCTAATACGTATTATTTCCAATAAGAATGGTACAACTTTCATTGAGTTGGCAAGAATTTATACTTATATATATCTCTTATTCAAAATAAGAGAGGGAGAGAGCATTTAATTTATTTTTAGGAAAAATAAAAACTATATTATTCATATTATTTTTTATTTTATACTCTGAATTAATATAAATTCATTTGTTATTAAATGGATCATATATAAAATCATCTCATATCATATGTATATATAAACTTTGCATCTTATAAAAAAATGATTTTACCACTTTCTAATAATTCATAATGTCATTTCTTTATTATATATTATTTTCAAATTAACTTTAATAAAAAAATTAGCTTAAAAAAATTACACACAAAAGAAGAATAACATTATTAATTCAATAATTCTATCTGAACAAGTGGTTTTGGCTAATCAAGTGCAACTAAGTGATTTATTTCTATGCTAAATAAAAGACTATTTCGGTGTCAAATAAAATTTTATTTAGGTGCATTTTTTTATACTATTTGACACCGAAATAATATTCTATTTAACATAGAAATAAATTACTTTGTTGTATTTGGTTAGCCAAAACTACTTATTCAAATAGCATTATCCTTATTAATTTTGAGAGTTACAAAATTATTCTTCTTTTTTCAATAGTATAAAAATATACATAAATTAAAAAATATTATGTAAACACTAAAAAATAAATCACTAAATTAATAATTATATATTCTATATTACTGACTGATTTGATGATTTATTTTATTTTGACGTGGATATTATACTTAATTTACATAATAGACAATAGAGTGTGTATTAACCAATTTTTTTTGTCTTTTATTTGGTTAATATTTATTTGTTACCATTTGATGTTGTGAATATTCTTGAGCAGTTAATTTCTGGAGGCACACCTTCCAAACCAATAGCCACTACGAAAAACAACAATGACTCCAAAATGTCTAAAATGCCCCCAAAGCAAATAGAGATTCCACTAAACTGCACTTTCTACAATCTCAACAAAACATGCCCCAACCATCAAGAAATCCCATCCAACAATCAACACCGTTTACCAAGTTCCACGTGTCCAGATTACTTCCGTTGGATCCACGAGGATCTAAGACCATGGGCCCACACAGGCATAACAAAGGACATGGTAGACAAAGCTAGAAAGACAGCAGCATTCAAATTGGTGATCCTGAAAGGGAAGGCATATCTGGAGACATATTCAAAAGCTTTTCAGACAAGAGATGTTTTTACAAAGTGGGGGATATTGCAGTTGTTAAGGAGGTACCCTGGGATGTTACCTGATATGGAGTTCATGTTTGATTGTGTTGATTGGCCTGTCATTTTAGCAGAACATTACTATGGTGGTGGTTCTAATTCTAATAATGCTACCAATGTCCCTCCACCACTCTTTAGATATTGTGCTAATGATGCTACATTGGACATTGTCTTCCCTGATTGGTCCTTTTGGGGATGGTAAGCATGTTTCACCTTTTATTATTGTTACCATTCATTCAATGTGTTCAAATTAGGTATGTTAGCCGGGTTAATGGTCAAATTAGTCTCCCTGGGTTGATAGTCAAATTCGTCACGAAGATTTTATCAATCAAATTAGTCCTTTAAAAGTTTAAAAATTAATCATATTCGTCTTTCTATAACTTCATTAACAGTTTTTTATAAAATCTTTAAAGGACGAATATAGCTGTCGGACATCTTTTGGTGATTAATTTCACCATTAATCCTATGTTAGTAATCAATCATTACAATTTTTCTAAGTGATCCCTGATATTCTAATTGTACTATTTAAGTTCCCGAGATTGAGCTATGGACACTGTAGTGGTTCTTCGACTATCGTACTGGAAATGAGTGATCTCAGAGGACTAAAATAGTGTAATTGGAATCTTAAGGACCATTTTGATATTTTAGTGAATCAATCATATTATATACACACTAAAAATCAGTAGCAGTATAGAAATACGTATTTGACATATATTAAAAGATTTGATTATTTTGTTAGAATAGGTTGTTGAATACTTTATGAAACAAAACAATGCACTACCTATTTGTATTTTCATACAATTCTAGTATGATCAGTTATTGCTGGTTGTATAGCAGGGGAATTAGATGATCATAAAGAAAGGTTTGAATGTTGATTTGTGTTGTGTGTGTATGTATGTAGGGCTGAAGTTAACATAAAGCCATGGGAGATTTTGTCTAAAGAGATGAAAGAAGGGAACAAGAAAACAACATGGCTTAATAGAGAGCCTTATGCTTACTGGAAGGGTAATCCTGATGTTGCTGACACAAGAAAAGACCTCATGAAATGCAATGTTACTGACAAACAAGATTGGAATGCTCGCATTTATAAACAGGTATTATTATTATTATTATTAATCTTGCTTAACTAGCTTCTTAAACAATATATCTTAAAACATGAAAATTCTGTTCCAGGATTGGATACAGGAATCGAAAGAAGGGTACAAGAAATCGAATTTGGCAAGCCAATGCACTCATAGGTATATCATTTTCTTGCATACTTTACATTTCATTACTAAAATGTGTTGTTCTAATTTCCAAATCATGATTGAATGCAGATATAAGGTGTACATAGAAGGTTCTGCTTGGTCTGTGAGTGAAAAATACATTCTAGCATGTGATTCTGTCACACTGCTTGTAAAACCACACTACTATGATTTTTTCACAAGAGGGCTGATTCCAATGAAACACTATTGGCCAATTAAGGAAGATGACAAATGCAGGTCCATTAAGTTTGCTGTGGAATGGGGCAATGCTCATCAGAATGAGGTAACCTCAAAGTTCTAGTAACTTGTTCACTAAGAAATACTAGTTTCTAACTCATATCTCTAATTGCTGTTTATGGAATAATTGATCAGGCTAATAGTATTGGAAAGGCAGCAAGTGATTTCATCTATGATGAATTGAAGATGGATTATGTGTATGACTACATGTTTCATCTCTTAAGTAGTTATGGAAAACTCTTTAGATATACACCTAGTTTAAGTTCTGAAGCTGTTGAGCTATGTGTGGAGTCAATGGTTTGCAATGGTAAAGGAAGAGAAAAGCAATTCATGATGGAATCAATGGTGAAGGGTCCTGCAATCACCAACCCTTGCACCATGCCTCCGCCTTTTGACCCTCCATCTTTGCATGCAAACTTGAGAAGAAAAGAGAGTGTAATTCAACAAGTGGATTCATGGGAAAAGAGTTATTGGGGAAACCAAAATAGTAAATCTTGATGTATATCTATCAGTTTTTTTTTTTTTTTTTTTTTAAATTATATTATATTA
>JASCZI010030327.1:55558-69524 GCA_036250425.1 Stylosanthes scabra
TTGAGTTTCCCAACTTACAAATTATTAGGATGAGGAGAAATATGTTGAGTGGTAGCATCCCTTCAAGTTTCTGTCAATTTGTTGCATTGCAAATATTGGACCTTGCTGAAAACAACTTAGTAGGCCCAATTCCTCATTGCATTGGCAATATTACAAGAATGACTTCACCATATATTCCTCCTGAATCAAGTGGGTTGGACAATCAAGATGTGAAGCAAGTCATCAAAGGAAGAGAACTTGATTACATAAAAAATTTGAAATATGTAGCCAATTTGGATTTGTCAAATAACTGCTTGTCTGGATCAATTCCTAGTGAAATATCTTCCCTTTCAGGATTGATTGGACTCAATTTGTCCTACAATAATTTGTCTGGCGAGATTCCTAAAATGATTGGAGACATGAAGTCATTGGAATCTATTGACTTCTCCCGTAACCATCTTTTTGGTGCCATTCCGAGGAGCATGTCTGATTTAACTTTTCTGAGTCACCTGAACTTATCATATAACAACCTTTCAGGACCAATTCCAGATGAAAACCAATTTCAATCCCTGAATGATCCATCTTGTTATGCTGGCAACCAATATCTGTGTGGAGCTCCACTTCCAAAACTTTGTCCTGGTGATGGTCCTCGTCATGATCCTAACATTGAAGGCAATGAAGATGAAGATGGGGAAGATGACAAGCTAGAGAAAGTGTTGTTTTACATTTTCATATTCCTTGGCTTTGGAACCGGTTTCTGGGGAATTATTGGGGTTCTGTATTTCCAAAAGAATTGGAGGTATGTTTGCTTTGGATATGCGGACGAGGTAGCTGACGGAATCTATGATGCAGTTTCCTTGAAGAAAATCAAACTGAAGGAAATGATGCAGAGGAAGCAGTAAAGCTTGCAAGTGTGAAGATTGATCTCCACCATCCTCATCCATGGTGCTCATAAATAAGTTTTCTGTGTTTGTAAGAGGTGTAACTTCGGTGCACTTAATGTCAAATAAGATTGTTATTATGGTTAGTTTTTCCTTTTATGTCCAGTTTTGTTTTGTTTCTGGTTTGTGTGTACTTGATTTTCTGTTCACTGCCCTTTGACAAAAATAAAATGACTTGCAATGGCTTGAAGGTTGTGAAACAAAAGAAATCGCTTCTCTTTCTTTCTTCTGATTTGTGTTAATCACACTTGTAATTTGTGCAACATAATTCTCATAGAAACATCAACAGAAATGCAAACTCTTTTATTTGGGCATCAGGTACACATAATTCTCATAGAACATAAATAAAGAACCCATAATAACAACAGAACTACTGCAAAAACTTTAGTGTCTTGTAAATTGTAATCCAGTTTGAGCAATCTTTTACATTATACATTTTTACATGATATGAAACGGATAACATAATCCAGTTCGATTAATGTTCGTATTTCATGTACAAAATAATGCATGAGGACTCACAATTCTTTAACAAAGAGCAAGGTACTAAAACAATGTTTTATTCTATCTCCTATTTTCAAAGAATGCAATCCAATTTGATGCATGATTAATCATTCAAAAATAGATTTAATTTGTATGGTAGTGCTAGTGCAGCCCATCACGATATAAAAGTGAGTTAATTTTGAAAACTAACAAGAATCTACTATGATTGGTAGCAAGTATGAGGACGATTTGAACTTCAATTGGAAATATATTCAATATATATAAATAAATATAAATATAATAAGAATCGAAAGAAAGTGAATGGCAATGGCTAATTTTTTTTTTCTGAGTTTGATTATCAAACTGAAAAAAATAAGCATGAAATATTCGAATCACAAAAATATTTATGAAAGATTTAAAATTAGGACAAAAATACTCATGAAAGATTTAAATGACAAAAATATTCACGAAAAATTCAAAATTGTGACAAAAATACTCAAAAATTATATAGCTAATTAAACATTAACATTCGTCGGAAACTATTTTTGACATTTTTGTCACAATTTTTAATCTTTCATTTATATTTTTGTCGATTTTAGAATCTTTCACGGTTATTTTTGGTAATTAATTTTTTTTTCCTTAGTTCAACCAATTTTAAGAACAAAGATGAGCATTAATTACCTCAAATTGATAAAATACTTTGTCCGGAAAAACACTAAAGACATATAGACAACTAACAATTCCAAGTCTTCTTACTAGTAGGTTCAACATTCAACATTCTAATTTGTTATCTACTTAATTTTCTAACGTATTAAACCAGGAATAAGAATGAACCATGTCCATATATTATATATGTATATCATACTTTTGAGTTTTGATTTTACTTTGGAGTAAATAACAATATATATTCCACACTATATTCCATTTTTCAATTTGAGATAGTTTACTTATGATGGTGATGATTTGTGTAGTCACTGTAGTGCCTAGTGGACCTCTATGGATTTATTATATAAATAGCTTTCAAAGTCACTTGACTTAATGTGTTAAAGGAATTCTAATTTATTTTTTAAAAATATAATTTTTATATTCATTTGAAATTTTGAAATAATTTATTTTATAATTATAAAATTTTTATTTCATCTCAAAAAGAGAATACTTGATATTTCTCCATGATAAGAATAAAAATTAATATATAAAACCACTATTATTTATTCTCCAATAATAATTAGATAATATTCTCAAAATTATAATATTTTGTAACGTATTGAACCGGGTAGAAGATTTAGGGAATAAGAATGACTCATGTCCATATACTATGCAATCATGTAGATCGCAACTTTGAGACGGATATTATGGTCTATGGAGATCTTTTCACCAGTTAATTGATAGATATTTTTTAGAGTAATATGCTATATTAATTTTTCATAAATATTTAGTTGAACACTCTGGTTTTTAATAAATTTTAATTATTAAATGCTAAAGCTTTGGTAGAAATTAATGTAGTATGATTTGGTTAATGAAAAAAATTGATATTTTGGTTATATTATTTGAATAAATATTAATAAATTTAAAAATAATATTTTACCATCTTTATATTTTCATTAATTTATAGACAAACTTAAAATGATCCATTATTTACGAGTATATTTGCATGGAGCTCCTCTTCAAAAAATTTGCCCTGGTGTTGGTTCTCAACAAGTTCATAATACTAAAGGCTATGAAGATGAAGCTACATGAAATGATGAGTTAGACAAAGTGTAGTTTTATTTGAATAGAACATAAAATTTGACTAACTCAAACATAACATTTCACATATTTTTATTTATTATGGACACATTCTTTATCAGAAAATATAAAATACTAGTTCAAATAACAAGTTTATGAAAGAGTAATATTAGGTAACGAACAAAAATTTAGTCAACATCAATCAACAATTTAAATTGGATGTTATATTTCTTAAGGTTTCGGATGTTTTGTTTCTAAAAGAATATCTATAGAGTTATATGTATATTTGATTTTCAGTAATTCTTGATTGTGTTATAAATGATGTTCTGTTTTAACGTTTTGGATGTTTTTCTAATTTATTAATTGGTTTGTTGATTAAAAAAATATTGGTTACCTATAATTTTTATTTATGAAATTAGACTCTAATATTTTATTTCGTTAAAAATACCCATGCTCTTGTAAACTTTTTACATAGATAATTATTTATGGAAGAAAAAGGCAAATTTTAAACTTAACCATTTAATTGATAACGATTAATAGATTGTTGTTATGAGCAGTTAAATAAGTATCACACAAATGCAAAAATTAAGAAAGGAGGATTGTCTCATATTTTAAATTGTCATTTTTAGACCATGTGAGACCAATTAATTATTTAAAATAGTTAAAACTGGTGTGGTGTTTTTTGGGTGGAGGAGATCCATGCATGCATGCTGCTATATATGTCGTCTTTCATGAATTAACGTAGCAGAAGTGTTTTAATTCGAATCTTATCACACTCTAAAACCATAGTTGATGTGTGACCAGTGACTTACTCTCCTTCAATTAATCGTGTTTGTTTTTGTTTGCTTGACTTAGCCTTCAAAATCACTTGACTTGGAATTTGGAATGGAAGAGTACTTTTCATAAACTTCACCAAAATATTATTTGGTCGATCTCACAAATTTAGCACTATGAAATATATAAATTAATAAATTATCCAACGAATAACTTTAGAGAAAATTTAAAATGAGTGAAAATAACTTTAAATTTGTTTTCTTAATAAAATTATACAAATAAAAAAATTAAAAATAAGATCAGAATAAAGAGTTCAAGACATTTTAATAAAACCACCTATTTTCCTTTTTATTTTTAATTTTTTCAAGAAAAGAGAGAATGAGAGAATAATATTGTTGAGAGGCTATAAATATATGGAAGGTGGAGGAGGAGTTGTATATCCATCCATAGCAACATAAACCATACATATACAATTACATATATGTTTGCATTTTCAAATATGAGAAGAATAGAATGCTCCAGCAATGTTACTGCTGTCGTTGCTTTGGTTTTGGTGGTGCTACTCATCACTCAAATTGGAGGTTCTTATGGCTGCCTTCAATCAGAAAGACAAGCTCTTCTCAATTTCAAAACAAGTTTATTAGGCTTCTATGGGATGGATTTTTCCTTGATTCCACCTGCACCACCGTCACTCATCAAAAGTGGGGGAAGGCTTGCATCTTGGGAAGGAGATGGTGATTGCTGTGAATGGGAAGGCATAACCTGTGACAATCTCACTCGACATATTCTCACCCTTCATCTCAACCGTTCCTGTTCCCCATTCTTCTCTCAATCAAATATAGCACCATGGTTTTGCTTCCCTGAAGCTTATGCTTTGCAAGATGTGAGTCGATATCTGTCACAGCTTCAACATTTGACTTATTTGGACCTTTCATCAGTTCAAATACTTGGGGTTGCATCATTCCTTGGTTCTATGCAACACCTACGCTTTCTTTCTCTGAATGGAGGAGGCACTATTCCCAGCAGGAGTATTGGAAACCTCACCAACTTGCGTGCTCTTTATCTCGATGGCTTCACTCTCAGCAACGTTACTCCCACTACTTGGCTTGCTCCACTTTCCTCATTACAATACCTTGGCTTGTATCGTGTTGATCTTTCCATGTCACAACCTCACTCTCTATTTAAGGTACTTAACACGCTTCCTTCTCTGCTACACTTACAACTAATTGAGTGTGGACTTGGAGACATGCCATCACTTGTTTCTGATCCTATTTTCCATCTCACAAATATCACTAGTCTCCAACTCCTCAATCTTGCATCCAATGATCTTAATCAAGATTCAGCAGTCCTACATGCTTTTCAGAACATCACTTCCATCAAATTCCTTGACATCTCACAAAATCTTATAAACTCTGTACCACCATGGTTAGTCAAGCTTCACAACCTTCAAGTACTATCCCTTTCGGGCTGTGGTTTATCTGGTCAAGTTCCTTCAAGTCTTGAGAACATGACCTCCATTAGGTCCCTCGACTTGAGTCATAACAGTCTGAGTTCAATAGTACCCTTGTGGTTGGGCAAGTTTGTAAACCTTGTTGACTTACATCTTTCGAATAATCAGCTTTATGGTTCAGTTCCTTGTGGTTTAAGTAATTTGACTTCTCTGACATTTCTTGATCTTTCCCGAAACAACTTGAATCAACTTCCATCTTGTTTAGGTGAGTTAAAGAGTATTGTTGATCTTTTTGTTTCTTACAATAATTTCACTATTGTGGAAGAGGGTTTTGTATCATCAATTTTGAGCAATCTATGCCATCTAAAAGTATTTGATTTGTCTTATAGCAATGGTCAAGGGTTTGCTTTCAAAAACAAAGGGACTTTATCTGGCTGTAATAGCTATGCTTTAGAGTCCCTGTATTTGGATGGGAATGAATTTGGTGGTCTTTTGCCCAGTTCATTGGCACAATTTAAAAATTTGAACTATCTGTCTATGGAGTCAAATTCATTCTCCGGTCCCATTCCTTTTTCCATTGGAAATTTGACAAAATTGAGAGACTTAGATCTTCGAGGTAACATTTTAAATGGATCAATACCCCATACTCTTGTAAGGCTTGTAAACCTAGAAGTGCTGGATCTTTCTTCTAATCGTTTTAGTGGTGTCATTCCTCAAAATTTGGGTCAACTCAAGAACCTGCATTCACTTGATCTTTCTTTTAATTATTTTAGTAGTTTTATTCCTCAAAGCCTGAGTCAACTCAAGAATTTGGGATATCTTGATCTTTCTTCTAATTACTTGCAAGGCACAATGAATGGATTAATAAATTCACCATTGAGCTTATCTTACTTGGATCTGTCCCATAATCAAATAATTGGATCCATTCCTGAAAGCCTTCCAGACAAAATGCCCAATTTGGCGTCCTTGGTTCTTCATGATAACCATATAAATGGTTCATTACCAAGTTCATTGGGTAAAATTGAATCCTTGTACAGTTTTGATGTTTCCAACAATAACTTATCAGGCGAAATTCCAAGCACGCTTTGGAATCTTTCATCATTGGGGTGGCTGCATTTGAATAATAACACGTTTCAAGGAAAACTTCCTTCATCCTTGGCGAACATGGAAGAATTGACATTGTTAGATGTTGGGGAGAATCTTCTATCAGGTTTCATTCCTTCATGGAATGGCAGTGAGTTTCCCAAGTTACAAATTGTTAGGATGAGGAGAAATATGTTCAGTGGAAGCATCCCTTCAAGTTTCTGTGAATTTGTTGCATTGAAAATCTTGGACCTTGCTCAAAACAAGTTAGTAGGCCCAATTCCTCATTGCATTGGCAATATTACAGGAATGGCATCTGCATATACTCCTTCATCTCAGGCGAATTCAAGTGGGTGGGGCAAGCAGGATCTGAAGCAAGTCATCAAAGGAAGAGAACTTGATTACATAAACAATTTGAAATATGTAGTCAATTTGGATTTGTCAAATAACTCCTTGTCTGGATCAATTCCTAGTGAAATATCTTCCCTTTCTGGATTGATTGGACTCAATTTGTCCTACAATAATTTGTCTGGTGAGATTCCTAAAATGATTGGGGACATGAAGTCATTGGAATCTATTGACTTGTCTCATAATCATCTTTGTGGTTCTATTCCAAGGAGCATGATTGACTTAAATTTTATGAGTCACTTGGATTTATCATACAACAACCTTTCAGGACCAATTCCAGATGAAAACCAATTTCAATCCTTAAATGATCCACTCAGTTACACCGGTAACCAATACCTCTGTGGGGCTCCACTCCTGAAACTTTGTCCTGCTGATGGTTCTTATCATGTTCCTAACATTGAAGGTAATGAAGATGAAGACGGGGAAAATGAGAAGCTAGAAAAAGTGTTGTTTTACTTTGTGATATTCCTTGGCTTTGGAACCGGTTTCTGGGGAATTATTGGGGTTCTGTATTTCAAAACGAATTGGAGGTATGTTTGCTTTGGATATGCGGACAAGGTAGCTGACAGAATCTATGTTGCATTTGTCTTGAAGAAAATCAAGGTAAAGGAAATGATGCAGAGGGACCAGTAAAGCTTGCAAGTGTGAAGATTGATTTCCACCATCTTCATCCATGTAGCAGTTCTTGATGTTAAATAAGATAGTTGTGCTTCTAGATCATTAGTATTGTGTTTTCAATGATATTTGTTTTGAAGAAATCATTAGTATTGTTGTGCTTGTAGATCATTATGTGGTCTTGGGTCTTTGATGGAATAAAGTACTACAAGTGTTCCAATCACTTGACTTGGTTGGAGTTACACTCCTTCAATACCAACAGTTAATTTAAAAAGTGAGGGTTGAGATATCCAAGCACCTGCTATGTCATCTTCCATGAAATAACGTAGAAGAAGAAGTATTAACTTTACTTGGTTGGAGATATCCAATCACTTGACTGTTAATTTAACTGTGTCTGTTTGTTTGGTTGACTGTTAATTTAACTGTGTCTTTTTTTCTCTTTCTCTTTGTATCCTCTTTACATCTCATCTGTGTATCACAGTAATCACCATAAATATGTGGAAGGTGGAGGAGTTGTATATCCATACCAAGTACCAACATAAACCATACATATACAATTCCATATATGTTTGCAAATATGAGAAGAAATGAATGCCCCAGCAATGCTACTGCTGTTGTTTTGGTTTTGGTGGTGCTACTCATCACTCAAATTGAAGGTTCTTATGGCTGCCTTCAACCAGAAAGACACGCTCTCCTCAATTTCAAAACAAGTTTGATCGCTGTTGTTGATACGGAAACACTACTTCCATCATGGGAAGGAGATGGTGATTGCTGTGAATGGGAAGGCATAACCTGTGACAATCTCACTCGACATATTCTCACCCTTGATCTCAACGATCCCTGTTCCAAATCCGAAGCCTTCACTTCTGAATCCAATAAACAACTAGAGTCTCAAGACTGCCGCCCTCTTGCATATGCTTTTGAAGAAGTGAGTCAATATCTGTCAGAGCTTCAACATTTGACTTATTTGGACCTTTATAGAGTCTCAATCCAAGTGGTTCCAGCATTCCTGGGTTCTATGCAGCACCTACGCTTTCTTTCTCTAGTAGGAGACTCTGAAACACCTCTAACAGCATTGACAATTCCCAGCAGCAGTATTGGAAACCTCACCAACTTGCGTGCTCTTTATCTCGATGGCTTCACTCTCAGCAACGTTACAGCGAGTACATGGCTTGCTCCACTTTCCTCATTACAATACCTTGGCTTGAGTGGTGTTGATCTTTCCATGCCCCAACCTCACAATAACCATCTGTTTAAGGTACTTAACACGCTTCCTTCTCTGCTACACTTACAACTAGTTCATTGTGGACTTGGATTCATGTCATCACCTCATCATTCTGATCCTATTATCCATCTCACAAATCTCACTCGTCTCCAACTCCTCAACCTTGCATCGAATTATCTTAATCAGGATTCACCAGTCTTACAAGCTTTTCAAAACACCACTTCCATCAAAGTCCTTGACATCTCATTCAACGGTCTAACCTTTGTTCCGCCATGGTTAGCCAAGCTTCACAATCTTGTCAAACTGGATTTGTCTGCCAACAGTATTATTACAGTCCCTGATCCTTTGAGAAACCTGACCTCCATTCAATACCTCCAGCTTTCTTATAATGAGAATTTAATTTCGCTGCCACTCTGGTTTCCTCATCTTGATAAGCTTCAAGTACTATCCCTTTCGGTTTGTGGTTTATCTGGTCAAGTTCCTTCAAGTCTTGAGAACATGACTTCCATTAGGTCCCTCGACTTGAGTTATAACAGTCTGAGTTCAATATTACCCTTGTGGTTGGGCAAGTTTGAAAACCTTGTTGAGTTACATCTTTCTAGTAATCTGCTTTATGGTCCAATTACGTATGCTTTACGCAATTTGACTTCTCTGACATTGCTTGACCTTTCCCACAACAACTTGAATTCACTTCCATCGTGGTTAGGCGAGTTAAAGAGTCTTGTACATCTTGATCTTTCTGAGAATAATTTCACTTATGTGGAAGAGGGTTTTGAATTGGAAATTTTGAGTAATCTATGTCATCTACATTACTTTGATTTGTCTTTTTGCATTGGTAAGGGAATTGCTTTAAAAAACAACGGGACTTTATCTGGCTGTAATAGCTATGCTTTAGAGTCCCTGTATTTGGATGGGAATGAATTTGGTGGTCTTCTGCCCAGTTGGTTGGGACAACTTAAGAATTTAATGTATTTTAGTTTGGAGTCAAATTCATTCTCCGGTCCCATTCCTTTTTCTATTGGAAATTTGACAAAATTGACAGAGTTACGTCTTCGAGGTAACAATTTAAATGGATCAATACCCCATACTCTTGTACAGCTTGTGAACCTAGAAGTGCTGGATCTTTCTTCTAATCGTTTTAGTGGTGTCATTCCTCAACGCTTGGGTCAACTCAAGAATCTGCAATTGCTTCATCTTTCTTCTAACAATTTTAGTGGTTTTATTCCTCAAAGCCTGAGTCAACTCAAGAATTTGCAAGATCTTGAGCTTTCTTCTAACAATTTTAGTGGTTTTATTCCTCAAAGCCTGAGTCAACTCAAGAATTTGCAATATCTTGAGCTTTCTTCTAACAATTTTAGTGGTTTTATTCCTCAAAACCTGAGTCAACTCAAGAATTTGATTGTTCTTGATCTTTCTTCTAATTACTTGCAAGCCACAATGAATGAATTAATAAATTCGTGGCCACAGCTCCTGAACCTTGAGTCCTTGGATCTCTCCCATAATCAAATAATTGGATCAATTCCTGAAAGCCTTCCACACAAAATGCCCAAATTGGTGTCCTTGCTTCTTCATGATAACCATATAAATGGTTCATTACCAAGTTCATTGGGTAAAATTGAAAACTTGTACAGTTTGGATCTTTCCAACAATAAGTTATCAGGCAAAATTCCAAGCACGCTTTGGAATCATTCATCGTTGGCATGGCTGCATTTGAATAATAACAAGTTTCAAGGGAAACTTCCTTCATCTTTGGGGAACATGGAAGCATTGACATTGTTAGATGTTGGGGAGAATCATCTATCAGGTTTCATACCTTCATGGAATGGCAGTGAATTTCCCAACTTACAAATTATTAGGATGAGGAGAAATATGTTGAGTGGTAGCATCCCTTCAAGTCTCTGTCAATTTGTTGCATTGCAAATCTTGGACCTTGCTCAAAACAACTTAGTAGGCCCAATTCCTCATTGCATTGGCAATATTACAGGAATGACTTCAGCGTATACTCCTTCATCCTTGCAATACTACTCAGGTGATTGGGACGAGCAGGATGTGAAGCAAGTCATCAAAGGAAGAGAACTTGATTACATTATAAACTTGAAATATGTAGTCAACTTGGACTTGTCAAATAACCTCTTGTCCGGATCAATTCCTGCCGGAATATCATCCCTCGCAGGATTGATCGGACTCAACTTGTCCTACAATGTTTTGTCGGGAGAGATCCCTGAAATGATGGGAGACATGAAGTCGTTGGAATCAATTGACTTCTCCCATAACCATCTTTCTGGTGCCATTCCAAGGAGCATGTCTGATTTGACTTTTCTGAGTCACTTGAACTTGTCTTACAACAATCTGTCAGGACCAATTCCAGATGGAAGCCAGTTTCAAGTCATGAATGATCCATCTTGTTATGATGGCAACCAATATCTCTGTGGAGCTCCACTTCCAAAACTTTGTCCTGGTGATGGTCCTCATCATGTTCCTAACATTGAAGGCAATGAAGCTGAAGACGGGGAAAATGAGAAGCTAGAGAAAGTGTTGTTTTACTTTGTGATATTCCTTGGCTTTGGAACCGGTTTCTGGGGAATTATTGGGGTTCTGTATTTCAAAAAGAATTGGAGGTATGTTTGCTTTGGATATGCAGACAAGGTAGCTGACAGAGTCTATGTTGCAGTTGTCTTAAAAGTAAGAAGACTAAAGATGTTGTTGAAGAGGGATGAGTAAAGTTTGCAAGTCTGAAGATTAGTTTTCCACCATTCTCATCCATGTCGTACTTAAATAAGTTTTCTGTGTTTGTATGGTTTATTATGACTAGTTTTTCCTTTTTGCCTAGTTTTGTTTCTGGTTTGTGTGTACTTGCTGTTACCATTTCGAGAAAATCCTTCAGCTGAATACAAAGAAGACAAACATTGTAATAATTATCATTGCTTCTTCCCAGTTAAAACAAAAAAAGAATATGTACTTCTACATTATAGTGACCAGAAGCACTGGGAGAGATCAAATAGAGGACTATATTGTTCTCAAGACTCGAGAGTGAGAGCTCTATGCTGCTAGGATTTCCGTGAAAATAATATGAACAAATATTATTATATTTGTCATAATTGTTTCTGAATGACCATAGAAAAAGTAAGTTGTACACTTGTATTATATGGTTAGGTAATGGTTGTAGTGAGTGTCCTAATCATAACATGATGATTTGGTTTGATTTTCTTTACCCCAACTAAAATGGAAGACAAAAACAGCAATCCATACAAGTCAATGTGTGCAACTGACTTGCCACCGTTGACTGGAAAAGTGATGAAGTGAAACACTTCATAATTCACATATGAGCACTACAAATTATTCAGAGTCACATACTCTTTTCTCTAACTTAGAGTCACATATGTTATAGAATAAAAGTTTCACATATAAACTGCATTACACTATTGAGTTAATTCAAACAGAAACTAGTAATTGATCATGACATCTCCATATACAAATCGATCTCTTTTCTTGATCCTGTCAATCTTCCTAACAACCTTCCTCCAGTTCAGTTTATGCATGGCAAAAGGGCTAAACATGACATGCAATGAGAAAGAAAGGAATGCACTCCTCAGCTTCAAGCATGGACTCTCAGACCCTTCTAACAGGCTCTCGTCATGGTCTAATCAAAAGGACTGCTGCAGATGGCTAGGAGTTCGCTGCGACAGCATCACCGGCCGAGTCGTGGGACTCAACCTCAGCACCCCGCTCGACTCGCCTTACATGGAGTTGAGTGGTGAGGTTAGTCCTTCCTTGCTTGAACTAGAATCTTTGATTAGCCTGGACTTGAGTATGAACTATTTTGTTCATACTCAAATACCAAGCTTCTTTGGATCCATGAAGGGACTAAGATACTTGGACCTTAGCTTAAGTGGGTTCATGGGACTAATCCCTTATCAGCTAGGAAATCTTTCCAACCTGCAGCATCTTAATCTTGGATACAACTATGCTCTTCAAGTTGGTAACCTTACTTGGATTTCGACCCTTTCTTCATTACAATATCTTGATTTGAGTAACACAGATCTACATAAAGAACTTAGTTGGATTCAAGTTTTTGGTGCACTTCCTTCCCTTTCAGAATTGCACTTGGAGAATTGTCAAATTGATAACTTAGCATCATCAAAAGGGAAAGCCAACTTCACAAGTCTCCAAGTGCTTGATCTTTCAAACAACAATCTCAACCAAGGGATCCTTTCATGGATTTCTAATCTCAGCAGAACTCTTGTGCAACTCAATTTGCGAAGTAACTTTCTGCAGGGTGAAGTCCCTGAGATGCTATCAAGATTTCAGAACCTGCAGAGTCTTGTCTTACAAGGAAACCAACTCAGTGGGGAACTTCCAGATTCATTAGGTAAGCTTGAGCATCTTGAAGTCTTGGATCTCAGTAACAACACCATCACAGGTCCTATTCCATCATCATTGGGGAATTTATCATCCTTGAGGAAGTTAAATCTTGCACACAACCAACTCAATGGGACAATTCCAAAGAGTTTCGGATACTTGAAAAACCTTCAGGTATTAAATCTTGCTTCAAATTCTCTGACAGGTGGTATGCCTGAAACTCTAGGAATTCTCACAAATTTGGTGACATTAGACCTTTCATCAAATTTGTTGGAAGGACCAATGAATGAATTGAATTTTCTAAAACTTTCCAAATTAAGGGAACTTCGCATGTCATCAACAGAACTCTTTCTCAGTGTTAATTCTAGTTGGGTGCCCCCATTTCAACTTGAATATGCTTTAATGAGTTCCTGTGGAGTAGGTCCTAAGTTTCCAACATGGCTGAAAATGCAAAGTTCCCTCAGAGTCTTGACAATGTCCAAATCAGGTATCTCAGACATGGCTCCAATTTGGTTTTGGAATTGGACTTCTCAACTCGAATTCTTGGACCTCTCTAACAATGAGATAAGTGGAGATCTATCTGATGTCTTCTTAAATTCCAGCATCATAAATTTGAGTTCTAATCTCTTCAAGGGTCTATTGCCAAGTGTGTCTGCAAATGTTGAAGTGCTGAACATTGCCAACAACTCAATCTCAGGACCAATTTCTCCTTTCTTCTGTGAAAGGATGAATGGTAATGATACTAACAAGTTAGCAGTGCTCGATGTTTCGAATAATCGCTTATCCGGTGATCTTGGTCAATGCTGGATGAATTGGCAAGGTTTAATGCATTTGAACTTGGGCAGAAACAATTTGTCTGGTGAAATTCCAAACTCCATAGGGTACTTATCTGGACTAGAGTCTTTGCTGTTAGATGACAATGCTTTT
>JASCZI010030327.1:69534-82790 GCA_036250425.1 Stylosanthes scabra
CTCGACAATGCAAAATTGCTCAATGTTGAAGTTCATTGACATGGGTGAAAACCAACTTTCTGATGCATTACCAGCATGGATATGGGAAATGCAATATCTAATGGTTCTTCGCCTTCGATCCAACAAGTTCAAAGGCATCATTACTCAGAACATGTGCCAACTTTCCTCCCTCATTGTACTGGACCTTGCCAACAATTTCCTCTCAGGAACAATCCCAAATTGTTTGGATAACTTGAAGGCAATGGCTGGTGAAGATGACTTCTATGCCAACCCTTTGAAGTACTACTATGGATTTGATTTCAACTATGATAACTACAAAGAAAGTCTTGTTTTGGTTCCCAAAGGAGATGAATTGGAGTACAGAGACAACTTGATCCTTGTGAGAATGATTGATCTCTCAAGTAACAAGCTATTTGGGGATATTCCAGCAGAGGTTTCGAAGCTAACCGCGCTGCGATTTCTGAACTTGTCTAGAAACTATTTGTCTGGAGAGATACCAATAGACATGGGTGGAATGAAATTGTTGGAGTCCCTTGATCTCTCACTGAACCAAATTATGGGAGAGATCCCTCAAAGCTTGTCTGCTTTGTCCTTTCTCAGCTTTTTGAACCTTTCATACAACAACTTATCAGGTATGATCCCAACAAGCACTCAGCTTCAGAGCTTTGAGGCACTTAGCTACACAGGTAATCCTGAACTTTGTGGTCCTCCATTGACAAGTAATTGCACAAGCGGCGGAGATTTTTCGGGGGTTGGTTCTGTTGAACATGCTGATGGAATTTTCTTTGATACATCAGACTTTTACATAGCCATGGGAGTTGGATTTGCTGCAGGGTTTTGGGGGATTTGCAGTGTTATTTTGTTCAACAGAACTTTCAGGCATGCTTATTTTCGTGTTCTTGATCACTTGGATGATCTTATTTATGTGTCCATAATCTTGAAGATAAGAAGGTTGATTGCTAAATTATGAGCCCAGTTTCTAAGGAGTGTATTATCATAAGGTTCCCTTGGTTGTTAATATAGTGGAATGGTGTGCCATTTTGTTTTTATTTACTTTCATTTGTAATGAAAGTTCTATGATGTTTGGAAAACTGAGAATGTAGCTCTGCAGTTAAGATTTTACTATAAGGTGTCATTGAAGTGAGTATAATCTTTCCTAATATATATGTATATGTAGTAATTTCTTGTCGCTTCAAGGATAAATTTATGTTACTCGTCCGAAAGAAAAACAAATTTATCCTGCAGATGCCTTTTCCTTATTAATTAAATAACCACTTTTGAAGTTCCAAAATGTCATTTTGTTTCTTCTTTATACATCCATAGATAATATAAAATATTGAAATTTTAAGTCGTGTGTCTAAGAAGCTGCCAAGTGATTATTAGAGGCAAAGGAAGCATTGGAGTAACAACAGATTCTAGCATTCAACATTACATGAATCTGGTGGTACTATATGAAGCTAGTTTGCTCAAGAAAACCAAACTAGAAATCCTGCAACCAAAGTCTGTAACATTATCTTTCCCTTGTAAGAAGCACCATTGTTCGTTGGGCGGGTATAAGTAGTTGCTGTGGTTTCTCCAACTGTCAAATACACACACAGGAAGTCAGGAACTCAGAACGCTTCCGAGTAAAACCAAACTGAGAGGAGCAAAATACAATACTGCAAGAATAAAAAGAGAGTGTGGTTTTGAAAGGGTCATTACCAGAAGGAAGGGGAGAAGGACTAGTACTAATGGATCCGCCATTGGAGTTCTGACCAATTTGGTTGAAAGCTTGAGCTTCCGCTGATTTAGGATCCAAGTGCAGAAGTGCTGCTCAAACATATATTCAGAAATACTTGTGTTTCAATTCAATATATTGTAAAAGCATGTCATTGAAGAAAATAGAACACTAAACTGAACTGCTACATGATATCACGAAACGTACCCGGACATTGAGAGAGATTATCAGGAGCTTTGCAAAGAGAAGGAAGGGCAAGAGCAAGTGTGAGGTTAACCTTCAAGCCAAGGTCAGGATCATCTCTATCCTTGATGATAAGGCAAACACACTTCTTCTTGTTCTTTATGGCTTCTATGAGTCCACTGCAGCAATCTGCTGTGGGAGATTTTGCATCACCACCAACATATGGAAGACATGTTGCAAGACCAGTTAGTTGTTCTGCACATTTCTGTTTCTCTTGTGCTGTATCCCCCATTGCATTGTTGATCAACATCAACACTATTGTTGTTGTTAGCACCATCATTAGTGATGTTGAGGCCATTTTCATTTGTCAGGAATAAAATAGCATATGTAAATTAATATGTATGTGGATCAAAACTTTTGAGTATTTATGTAATGTCAACTATAGTGTATGATAATTTTGTTGAAACAAACAAGTAGTGGTTCTACAAGAGAAGCATCTGTCTCAAGTTTAAATAACTGATTAATTCCAAGTTTCTCTTTAGATATGGATGGACTGGTTTGTGAAGTCAAACAAAAACTTAAAAATTATTTAACTAGCTTCAATGCTTAATTAAGACTTAAAGAGTATATAATCAAACTCAAATTTCAAAAGTGGAAAAGCAAGTCTCTCCACAACTTGGACTTGGTTGCTTCAGTCAACATGAGACTGAGTCAGTGGCTCAGTGCTTGTGAATTGGGTGAGGCTTTTGGGAGACTCCTCAAAGTAGTGGAAGTCTTGTGAAAACAAGGACAAAAGTAGGCAAAACTCCATTCATTTTAAGTGTGTGGGAGCTCTGGACCCTATAATAGTCTACATAAAAAGACTTTAATCATTCATATAGGTAGACTAGTTATCCAAGTGGAGAACTTTTGTGTTCACAAAACTTGAATAAAAACCCTTGTTCAAATAAAAATAAACATGTATCACTTAAAGTCTAAAGCTGATATAGACAGTGGACAAAGGTATCATAACTTACCAAGCCAGCCATTAAGACATATAATTTGTCTGTTGATTCTACCATTCACCTAAAAATGGGTTGAAAATTTTACTTAAAGAAATAAGATGGTATAATCATTCAAGGATTATTCTTAACAATCACTGCAGTTCCAGAAGTCCGAAGAGAATACAAGTATACAACATACGAAGAGAACTTAGAGAATGTTTGGAGATGGTGGAAAATAACACTGGAATAGAAAATAAAAAGCATCTCTGAATCATAAAAAACTTAAGCATATAGAACAAAGGAAGATCTTATAATTTGCAGTGAATATTAGTGTGTATAGATTGATGTTCAACAGAGGTATAACCCTCTCTACTACAGTAGGGTAGCTGTGATCAAATCAAGCTCTAAAGAAAAAATGATTAACATTAATCAAAAGGATTGCCACCATTTCAATGCCATGATTTTGACATTCCTGCTAGAAACAATTTACATTTACAAAAAATATGCCTCTCTTAGTCTTTTTCATTTTGTCAATCACAGTTGTGATCAATCAGAACCTTAACTGCTTGGACCAGCTTCGTCATTATTCTTGGAGCAACACCCCCCATCACCGTGATCGTGGGAATGCTTATCAGAGTGATCTGGATTGTCATCTTCATCACTGTCATCCTCATCAAATGGCTTCTCTTTGTGAAAGATACAGCACTTCTTGGAGCTCTTCTTCTGCATAAACTCATTGTCTACCGTGCCCTCTTTCCATGACACCTTCTTCTTGCGACTTAAGGGAAGGAAAAGGACTTGTGGTTGCTGCTGTTCTTGCTGGGAGGATGAGGATGATGGGTCAGAGCTTCCAATGGTTATGGTAGTGGTGGCAGTGGCAGTGACGGAAGGGGAAGACATGGCTGAAGGCCTGGTGGCAGTCATGCGTCGTCTATCCATGATTAGCAAAATTGAATGTCTCTAACTAAAGACTTAAGCAAATACAATGCCAATGAAGTTTCCAAAATGGATAAATGAGCAACCTACAAAACATAACACCAACCAATTAATCTCTTAATAAGCAAAAAATCAGAGTAAATAAGCAAAAAGGAACACAAGTGTCATCTTTCAGTCAGATGAGAGACTAGGGCTTTTGAAACAAACATCAAAGATATCCAACAACCTCTTTCAGTAACAACACAAGTGTCCTTTTAAAATCTAACCAAAATTATTTTACTATTCAAGTATATATATACACACAATCATATGATTTTCTAATATCCCTCAAGAGAAAGGATAAAATATTTGAAAAGCATAAATCATACAAAGCATTCACAAAGATCAATATGGAGGTATCCATCAATATGATGCTTAACAAAAGAATTAAAAGATTTTTTTTTTTTAATTATTTTTCAAAAAACTCAAAAAATGTCTATCACATTTATTCAGCTCATAACCAAGCATGCTATCAACTCAAGTTATAATAAAAGGTAATTCGACAAATCACAGACATGCTCAGCATGCAAGTTTGAATTAATCAGAAAATCAATTGAAGAACTTATGAAATCCTGAGGTACCCTAACATTGATCCCCAAACCTAATTGTCCTGACCATAAAAAGGGTAATATCAGAAAATTGAAAAAGCAAAATCCCTTTTTATCCGAACAAAGGATCGCATAACCCTAAATTAAAAATCACAATTATCACTGTACAATTTTTTACGCATCGAACAATTTGCACGAAATGACATAGAAGCGACGATGTATTATTACAAAAGGTCCAATAATTAAAAGATAAATAAATAAAAAAACGGAAAAAAAAGAACCTTCGGAATTCGTAGCACTAAGTTTCCGGCCTCGGTGCACCCGATTGGGAGATAGGGTTTTTCCAAGAACGATCAGCGTCAAAGATGGGAGAGGGACGCTATTCTCCCTGCGTTATTCGATGTTTGAAGGAGAAAGCTTTGTTACAACGATTTGAGTTTCTTTTCCCCCAAAAATAATGCGTAGTGTTTTTTTTTAATAATATTTCAGATTTTTTTTAACGAGTTATAGGCCGTTTTTGCAAGTGTTTTTTTTGTGACAGTTTTTTTGATTGCAATTGTTTTTAAATATTACAGATGCAAGCACAAAAAAAATTATAGAGTTGGTTCAATAATCAAGATGGGTTGGGTAATGAAAAAAAATAAGAGTTGGGTCGTTGACCCATTTTAACGCTAGGGAGTGGGTTTTTCTTTTAGAACCAATCCAAGTCCAAAATGAAAGAACCTGTCCAAAAAACAAACCTTGTGTTTAAAAATGCCCATTTTCTCCGTAAAATAAAAGTAATTAAAAAAAAAGGAAAAAAGGTTGGAGCATTCTCTCTGTGTGACACTCGCGAGAACACACAGCTTCCTTGCTTTTTGAGCGACGTTCGAATCTCACAGCTACCGCGCGTGCCTCGTCGGTCACCGTTTTCCGGTCGCATCACGTCAGGTCGACGGTGGCGTCTTTCCGGTCTTCGGTTGCTGCTTGACAGGTCACACCGTTGCACCTACTCGGTTCTTCTACGTGCGTTTGCCTTCGTTGCTTTCTCAACGTTTTTATGTTATTCTTTTTTTCTCCTTCGTAGTACTCTAACTCTTTTTTGTTCCTAATTTGTGGTTTCTGGATGCTATAAAGTTGTTAGTGGTGGTTACTGTTTAGTTGTGAGTTGTGACTTTTCAATTTACGTTATGGAAATTCGGTTATTGATTTAGTACTTCAATTTTAGCTTAGATGATTTTGTTTCAATTTCAGTTTGGTTTTATATAGCTATGATTTTCCAGGTAAGACTATTTCTAAACTATCGTTTGCTTAGAAATTCTGATTGCTTTGCACAATTGCACCAATAAGATGAAATCAACTGGATTTTACTTGATAGTTCAAACCGAGTGGTTGATATTCTTATAATAATATTAAAAAGATTGATCGTAGCTTAATCCAAAGAGAGCACATTAGCATTAGGGAACAGGGGGAAGGGTAAGGGTAGTGTTTCTTTTACACTGCTTGTTTCAAATCTTTGTTTGATTTCACTAACCTGCCTGTGATTAGTTTCTGCAGATGAAGATATTGATGTCGTTGCGTCGGCAAATATAATACTTAAGCAATGTTTGAAGGACTGGTTCAACAGTTGCTCTTGGGTTACCTTGGTCGATATTTCAAAGATATCCAGAAAGAGCAGCTGAAGATTAGACTTGGTACGTAACACACTTTAAGTGCTTCTGTGGTAATAATCTTGGATAATGTTCTAAATTTCTTATACTCACCTTTTTTGTAACAAGATAGTATGACAGTAATTTATATTTTGGATTTGGTGCTCCTTGTAAGGGTTTTAAACTTTTACTTGTAACTCTTGCTTACCTTTTACTTCTAAATGCTAGAAAGCTCACTCATACTTGATAGTATATATTACGTTGATACTCTTCCTGCCGCCACTTATTCTTACGGAAATGGATTTGATTGAAAACTCATTTTGGACTTGTGAAGATACAAGTGTCATCCATGTAGTCCTCTAATATTAAATGCATCAATATGGTCCTCAAATGTCAAATTCTAAAATGATTAATTTTATGTCAGAAAAGGACATTTAAAACCAATTGAATGTCAAAAGTTAATAATGAAGGGACAGACTGATGTTATGACCTATTAATTGATTTGTGGACTGATTTTAAAGTTGAATGTTTGTTGTGATTTAGAGCTGGTAGTACTAGAGAATGTGGAGCTAATACTTGAAGCATTTGATTATCTCCAGCTTCCTTTTGCACTAAAGCAAGGTGCAGTGATCTTATCCTTCCATATGCATTTAACTGCATTTTTCCATTTTACCATTATACCATACTATTCCCCCCCGCCCGCTCTGATACATTGGTTGGTTAGAAAAATTCATGTATGATGAAAGCTATGTGCAAAGGTGCGCCTGTTTTCTTTTTCCTAATGAAAGTTGTAATTTTGGCTAGGTCGAGTTGGGAGGTTAAGCATCAAAATTCCGTGGAAAAAGCCCTGGGATCCTATTATAATAATTTTAGAGGATGTCTTTGTTTCTGCATCCCAGAGAGATGATCAAGAGGTACTTTGTAATTCTTTCAATGAGTGCAGCCATCTGCTTCATAAGCTTTGCTACTGTATTAGATGCTTTGTAACAATTATTTATGTGTCCATAGAAGAGTTACTTAATGAGTTAATGAAAATAACAAGGACAAGGAAATTTTAGATCAAGTCATATATTCAAATATGCTGGACCTATTTATCATCCACACATTACATCACGCGAATAAGGTGTCAGTCATCTATATGGTCTCTTCAGAGGACTTCCCTCTGGCATGTTGAGAGATTGGAAATCCACAGTAAACTGATGTTTTGGATTTCTTTCGATTCTTTTAGTTGGGAGGATATTGTTTCCTCCCACTTCTTTGTATCTTTTCTTCCCTATCTTAATGATTTTTTTTTTTTTTTTAAAAAATGCACGGATTGACTTCAAATCACATGTTATGCAGTTTACTAACAATTTAATTTTGTGGTGGTAGTGGGGTGCTGAAGCTGTTGAGAAAAGAGAATTCGCTGGCAAAAAGGCTAAGCTAGCAGCAGCAGAATTGGAAAAGTTATCCAAGCGTGTGAGTGGTAAGTCATTTGTATTCAATTTGAAGTCCTACCCATTAAAGTTCGTTTTAGTGATTTTGTTTATAGTGGGGTTCTACCATCTCCACAATTTGTAGTAACCTCGTATTTTGTCCCTATTGCATTTGTCCTAATTTTTAAAAGAAAGGGATTGATTAGCTTTGTTGCATCTTTTAATTTTACTAAAGAAGATATAAAATTTGGGGGATCTGAGCTTTTTGGATTTGTCATTTGTGTCAATTCATTTTTGTTTTTCTAAAATCCATTTGCTGTTTGACTGAAATACTTAAAATTTGTTTCTTAATAACTTAATAGCTTTATCTTCTTCAGGTAGCACTGCCGGGCAATCATTCATTTCTCACATCACTGCAAAGGTAGGATTTTTTTTATCTTGATATTTTCGTTTTTTCATCTTAGGCTAGTTTCTTCGTGTCAATTCAAACAAAACACACATCAGTCATATCTTGTGCGGAAACTTGATTAAATAAAGGGCCAAAGTCTAGTGTAGCCAACAGAATTAAAACTCTTGGTTAGTTGCTTAAATAGCCTTTGATATCATGCCAATGATTGTCCCACCTTAAAGTTTATGACTTATGAGGATGTTTTTGTTATGTGAGAAGTGAGAACGTAAAACTCAGTCATTCAATTAAAATAAAGGGTTGAGATCAAATAATCTCAGTTTCTTCATTTATTTTTAACTTATCTTTGCTTATCGTTTGAAAATAATAAAAATCATGAAGATACAAAAAGAAAATGTGGTAATATCATTTCTGGTATCAATGATGCTTTATAATGATTTGTGATACTATATAACCCCTGATGCTTTATCCTTTTTCGTCAGGTTCTTGACAGCATTCAAGTAGACATCAGGAATTTTCATGTTTTATACAGTGATGTGCAGAATGACATGGTAAGTTTATATTCATGCCATGCATTTTTCCCCTTTAAATCGCCCCAACACAAACCCAAATATTTGATAGTGGTCTTTTTTTGGATACTAAATCCAATTGTCTTTTTTTCTTTTCCTCATAATTTTACTATATTTTTGCAGGGGCATATTATGTTTGGTTTGAAGTTCTCTAATTTGACCATGAAGCAAAATGCTGCTGGGTGATGCTCTCTCACTTTTCTCTTGCTTATTAGTGGATCTCTCTCTCTCTCTCTCTCTCTCTCTCCATATGTATAGCGTGTGCGTGCTTTGGGGGGGGGGGGGATATAAAACAGAGTTCGATTGGATTCTTTATGGTCTCTGAAAAAATTTGGCATGATAACCTTGTTTGTAAATTGTCTTCATTTACAATGCTACAATAGGACAAGAAACACATTTTTTGGGGGCCTGGGTGCTTAGTTTGACCTTCTCATTGTTTAGTTAACTGGTGTTTGTTAACATTGCATTTTAACCTACATTTCGTTGACAATAACAATATTAGTTTTCCCAGAAAAACTGTTTTTCTATTTAACCTCCGCTAAAATTAAAAAGTTCAATTGTAATTTGTATTGTTCTGTTGATGGTGTTGTGCAAAATTTTTAATATGCCAGTTTATATGTTGACCGAGATTTGACTTATTTTATTCTCCATTTTTCAGGCCTTATAATGCAAGGGTGAAGGTGGGCCAAGAGCATAAAATTGTAGAGATCAAAGGACTGGAGTTTTATTCCAGTATGTTTCATGGTTCAATGGAATTGGTAACTGTGAATGGGATGAATAACTCTCACTTAGCAACTAATATAAGATCTGAAGGGGAATATTACAATTCTTTATTGGCTCCTTGTGATGTAACCTTAACTCTTTCGGTATGGACATCTTAACCGAACTCTTATTTTTCATATTTATTGTTCATCTTAATTTTTTTTTCTCTCTCTAGACAGTATTTCTTGTTAAGTTGTTATAGATTGCAGACACCGTAAATCTCTTTCCTTTGTATTTGCTACATATTTCCATGAATTGCTTGGTATATGTGTACCGTATTCTCATTTTGTTTCAGACCTGCTTAATTACTTGGGTTTAGATTTACGAAATATGATTTAGTGCACGATTCTGTTCTCAGTTCTTTTTAATTACTATTATGTTGAATAGATTTCCTTCCTATATAATTTTCTTTCTCGTTCTTTCTTCTAGGCTAACAGATCACATAGGCCTGATGACGATGCTCCACAATATTCTGTCAGTGCTGAAATTAGTGGTTTGGTCAGTACCCGTTCTTACAGTTTTTGGAGTTTGCAAATTAAGTCATTTGTTAAATTGTTGCAGCATACCTCTTTCATATTGTGCATCCTTTTGCTGTCTTTCTAATATTGTTTATATTTATCAGGTTGCATCCTTAGATGAGTGTCAGTTGCAACAGATGTTTATCGTGTGGGATTATGTTTGCATTTGTAGGTTAAGAGAAACGTAAGTTCACTGCTCAAAGCCTGCAATTATTGTGGTAGCACCGTTAAAGCAGTTCGTTTGCATCAAACCTTTGCTTGATGTATAAATTATTAGCCCTGTCTGAAATGAAATAATCGTAAGGAAGAAACTTACAAAATGAAACCTTGGAACTATCAAACTCATCATATTATTATTCATTTTAGCAATTTATTTTTAACAGAAGAATCTTCTGCATAACACGTTAAAGTTCTTAAGATGATAGTTCTCCCCTCTTCCAAGAGCCTGTCAAATTAGCGTATTTCAGTGGTTGATAACACAACAATAGAAGGGAAGATGCTTTCGGTCATTGGCTTCTCAGTAATTTGTATTTATATAAAAAATATAAACTCAATCTTAAAATTGAATTAACAATTAGTTGGTGTATCTTGTATGTTAAAAGATGCAAGGATCTTGATGATCTGTAGTTCCACCAATCAGACAATTCTATTATGTACGCCCAGCTAAAATCTGATGGCCAATTTTAGCATTCGTAACGAAAGAGATACCCTTAATCATACTAGTATTCTAGCTGAGTTAGAGCTTACACTTGGATGAATTGTCGAAAATTTTGTATCAGTCTTCCTAGCAGTTTTAATATGTACGTGTACTGTAGCATCTTGACTTGTTATGGTGAGTTTGGTTGTAAATGTGAATCTCATCCGCAAAAACTTCTCCCACATTTTTAAACCCATATCAAACTCACCTTTAGTACAATCGTTACTCATATTTTTTTGGTGTCTGAGGTGATATTCGAACCGGAGACCTCTTATAACGAGGGAGGGGGATAATGCTATATGAGCAACAGCTCATCTGCAATTGTTACTCATATTAAAAGATACCATTAGGTTTTTTAATTAAACTCATATTAATATTAAAGTATCCTATTAAGTATTTTAATTATACCCATAGTAAAGCATACTATTAGGTTTTTTAACTATTTTTTCATATTATGCAGGTATGGCCGCTTTCGTCCATGGCATTGTCCTCTACCAAGAAAATCTAAGGGTTGGCAAATAATTTGGTGGCACTATGCACAGGAATCAGTCCTCTCAGATGTACGCAAGAAACTAAAGAAAACATCATGGAGATACCTTGGGGATAGATTGTGAGTTCATGCAATGATTATTTTACTTAATAAAGTATTACAATTTTGTTTTTCTGTCTTTTTTCACAGTATTCAATGCATGCTTGACTTAGTTGTGGGTTTGAGAAAGGGCTTCTTTTTGTGATTCCACTAACATGACATCCTTATGTTGATAGGGAGATAGCCCCTAAGACCTATAGAGAGCGTGGTTGGTGGTATAATTTCTCGTCAGCAAAAACTGATCTAATTCTAGGATACACCCAATAACTCATTAAAGATGCCGAACAATGCATCCACAAAAAGTCAGTAACTAGAAAATGCAAACACAGTTATCAACTTATCATCATTATCATCAAGGTTGAAAGTGATTGTCTTTAAGGAATGAGTTAGGAATTGAAATATGGTTTGCAAGTGAACAATCTAGACAGATTAGCACTATCTTTTACTTTTATTTGTGCTAGAGGATGACAAAACAGTGCATCCAAATTAGCCATTCTCCTTTTTAGCTTTCGATGCACATGTCTTTCACGATTGCATTTGTTCTTACTTTTATCCTTTTATCATTTGCTTTTTTCCTTCTCTTTGTACATCAGAAGAAAGGAAAAGAGATTTTATTCATGGAAAAAAATGAAACTAAGGGTACATTTGATGTGCTTTTCGAGGTTCTTCCTTATGCGGTTTCTCATTGACAGTCTCCTACCTTGTTTGATAAATCCTCCTTTCCCGTATACAGAAACTACCGCCGGAAATATATTAACTTGTACAAGATTAAGTTGGATTTTCTTCAACACCAACAGGTTCTCTCTCTCTCTCTCTATGTATATAAAAGATATAACTATTCAAAGATTTGCATTTATTCTTTCAAGAAATACAGTTATTGTGGATTCTTAGTTTTATTCTACTCAATTGATGATTAGAATTGTGTTTATTAGCCAGTTGATGAAGATGTGCTCCGAGATTTGGAAGAAATGGAGAAAGAATCAGATTTGGATGATATTCTTAATTATCGATCTGCTGCAGAATATGCTATGCGGGTAAGTCTGCTAAAGGTCATTCGATAGAAACTTAATTCTTGCTTGTTTGGTGTTGCATTCTTTATTTGATTTGGGCAATATTGATGCTACCCACATCCTTAATGTGATTTATCTTTGTGTGGTTGATTCTTACGGCTAGTGTTTGTCTCTTCTTTCAGGAATTACTTTCAAGGTGTTCTGTTCCTAACAGTGGCAGGACGGTCATTGATATTCCTACAGAAAAGTCGTCCACAGATGACCATGCAGTCAAATCACGGGGATGGTTGAATTGGTTATCTCGTGGTATGCTTGGTGCTGGTGGAACTGATGATTCCAGTCAATTTTCTGGAGTTGTGTCATTTGATGTTGAGGTGCTGGTGCTCAGTTATTTATTAAATTAAATTGTAACCTTACATTGAGGAATGGTCTATTCTTGTGCTTGATTGTTCTGCCCTCATGATTAATTTGGATGTCACAAATGATATTTTGCTTTAATTCCTCATTTGGAATGCATCTTGGGAGAATGCAGTTTTGATTGTTTTGACAGCGAGGATATAATCATGACTTACAATATAATGTAGAAATTTATTCATTTGAGTTATTGGGGTATATGGCCAAATTTTTGCTACAAAGTGCTAATAGGTAGAGGTACCATTGATTTATATAGGCTTTCTGTAGGAATCTTTCATTTATTTATTTATTAATTATTGAATGCCTTTTTTTCCTTCCCTCCCTCCTCTCGTTTGCAGGATATATCGGAGGCAACAGAATTTCATCCTATAGTTTCGTCCAGTCTTGACATTGCTCCAAAGCATGAATTATGCACATTTGCATTGAAGATTGCAATTAATCAGATTTCTGCAACCCTGTGTAGCAAGTATTGTGCTCTGTTCACACTCTTTAAGAGCAGTCTTTTTCCTATATAAGTAGTATTATGCTAAGGATTGATTGATCTTTTACTAGTTTGCCTCTTACAGAATTTTTTTCCTTCATCAAAAGAGAAAAAAATTGTCTGTAAGAGCGCATATTCTCACAATTTTGAAGAAGCCAGTAATCTTGAATTTACTAAACTTCTCTCAATGAAATGATTGTTTATTTGAAATGAATTAAAACTCCTATTAATAGTCAACTACTTATTTCATCGTTCTCTCATTTTTCTAGGAGGTATGGTAAAGCAATTGCAGAAATAATTCTTGAAGGTGGGATTGTTGAGTCTAAGCTCTACAAAGAACATGGAGGTTTTTTATCCAAAT
>JASCZI010030327.1:82800-92966 GCA_036250425.1 Stylosanthes scabra
CAAGTTCGCGAAAGTGGTTCATCCAAATAGTCAGGAACTCATTCTACATATTAGAGGGGTTTGTATTTTGTAATTTGTTATTTTTGTTCAGTTTTTGAGAAATATGACACCTTTGTTGACTTGAAGTCATCCTTTGTCAGTGATCTCTTTCTCTTGAATGAAAATCTTCCTGAGTGCATCTTTAATTTTGTTTTCACTCATCCTCACTCCTGTCTATTTCTTGATTGTTGTTGTTGCCTGTTTGCTTAACTTCACTTGATGCTTTTTGCATTATTTCCATGATTCAGATCGATGTCACTATTCTCTGAATTCTCTGAACTTCCTTTTCTCTATTAGGAAACTATTTGTTCTTCATTGCTATTCTTGATAATTTATTAATTTAAAATTTAAAGGTGTGCTTGATATCCTAATCTTAATTTCCTGAATTGTTATATCTTAATTCTCTACTTTTATTTATGGTATCAATGTGATCACTGATGCATTGTTAAAAGATTGAATATCCCTGTTGGCATAACTTCTATCATCTCCAAATTACTGAAATATTTGCCTGGATACATGTATCTGGAATGATAAATGATAATTATATGACAATTATTTGTGATTCAGTATCAGTTCTATTTACATGGTATTATTTCTTTATTCGCAGCCTTTCATTGAAAATAATACACCAGATTTTGATGATCATCCGTGCAGCATTCAAGTAGATTTTTCGTCAGATGGAGATATGGACATGTCTGTAAAGGTATTGTTGATGTGCGTAGTGAGTCACTCGAGTTGTTTTGCGTTTGTGTAAGTATGCAAGTTAAAAGCAGAGATGTTATGTTTGTTTTTGTATTATGTTCATATCTTCCATTTTTTGTTCCAGGGAGTGCTTCGACAAATTGAAGTGATGTTTGATGGGAACATCTTTTTGAATCTGCTGGAGTTTTATGATGTCTTCACAACTTTCAAATTTCATAATGAAAGGGTATGTGCCGTGATTATTGATGTGCTAGCTATTCTTTTTTAATTGTTTTCCCTTGATCTCATGTTTAAGTTGTACTTAACTTCATTCAATGAGATATTGAGTTGAGGTTTTAAATTCTTTTATGAAGGAAGGTCATATAATGAGATTGGTACCTTTCAATGTGCATAATTTTCAAGATGTAGTTTTGTTTTGTCAAGTTTATTTGAAGGATGCACATTGCTATTTCCCCAATGTACATGTTATTTGTGGGGTGAATTTGGAATCAATATTACTTTTGTTTTACATTGTATAGTGTCTGATTTTTTATTACTGCATTGTTTGGTATCTTTGGTTAATGTTGGGTGTGTCCATAGAGGTTTGAATTTGTTGATTGGCTTTGTTGGTTTTGGGAGGAGGACAGATGCCAAATATTAGTTATAGTATGTTTATGCTACTGTTTGGGGTATTATGCTGGAGCATCTCCTGCATCTTGAATGAGAAACATCCAGACAAGGAAGCTTTGCGGGATGGGTTAGGCGTCTTGGTTTACTCAAGGTGCATGATCTTTTTAGAGGAGTTCCTCTCTCAGATGCAGATGTATAGGAAATTTTGCTCCTTTGATGTATTTTCTGTTTATCCTAATGTTTTGCATTGAAGATCAAATCCTCCATACCTTTTTGCGATGTCTTTTCCTCCTTGTTAACAATATTTCTTCATTCATCTAAAAGGAAAAAGGTTGAAGGATTTGCTAATTTGTAATCATTATTATGATTATGTTTTTATTCAACAAGTCAATCCTCACTCTAGGGTTGGTTGCATATAGCTTGCCAATTTTTCTGTAACTTCTGCTACATCTGGACTAGTAGTAATATGGAAACTTGTGATAACTTTTTCCACTATCTGAGTTTGGGTACATGATTCAGATGACACAATTGGGCATTATCCAATACTCTGAACAACATGGATATCTTTAATTTTTGGACTGAAAATGTTGTGTCATAGATGTTTCATTCTAGTGGTATTTGGAGGGTAATTGGGTTAAAAGGTGTTAGATTTCTATTTTCCTTGTCCAACTGCAGGTGCTGTTGTCACTGAATGGAATGAAAAATGACAACACTCGGCTCTTATCCAAAGCAGAGTAAGTTGTACTTTGGTGATTTCTTGTCTATTGTGACTTTCAAGTGAGATCTCAAACCATAGCATAACAGTTGGGTTTCATCTAATCTGCAGATCTGTATTCGCTGACCATAAGAAAGTTATGTGGGACATTACTATCTTTGATGTTTCTGTTAATATTCCCTGGAGGAATACAGCAGCAAAATATTGCAACTTGGTAACTCCTTTATGTTCCAACTTATAATTGATTTGTATCCATTATTGTCCGAAGATCTGAATGGATAAATTAGTTTTGCTGGAAAACTAGATGTTACGCCATTTTTATCCTTGCATTGCTGTTGTTTGTCTCTGGAAATAGTTCTTTTGGCATGCTCTTCAATTTTTTAGGATAGTTTGATATAAACTTTCGCTATAAACTAGCTAAAGTTTTTAACATTCAAATTTTGCGGGATAAGATTAGGTGGTTAGCCTGTATTTGGTAAAGTGCATGGTCTTTTAAGATGGTTTTCTTGTGGGTTTGTTCGTTTTCTTTATTCACTCAACTTATAAAAAGGGGAAAAAAAAACCTTCACTCAACTAAAGAAGAAAGAAGAGGGGGGAAAATAAAAAGAGAAGAATGTTATAAAGGATGTACCATTTTAAATGTCTGCCCTTACCATTTCTATTGTCACATTGGTTTCTAACATTTTTTGTGCTGTTAATAATTTTAATTACTTTTATTTTACCACAGGTGATGAATTCAAGGTCTTTATGCTTGAAATCAATTGAGAATCTTGAATCGTTCTCTTCGAAAGATGAGGACCAACCCTACTGTGTGAAGAGCTTCTTAAATTCAATATCTACGTCTGATATTTCTATAGGAATCCAACTTCAAGATTTGTACAATTATTTTGATGTTAGACTCAATGATTTTAAGGTTGGGTCCTTAATTCCGATAGCTTTATTGTTGATTTATATATTTGTTATATATCCTGAAGCTTGGATCTTGCTAATTATGGGATTGCTTCTTGTTTCTACAGATCACCTTAATGGGTTCTGACAAGTCACAAAAGGTTTCTATTCTACAGAAATTGAGTGCAACATTCTTCCTGGCATCTTGTGTGATCCCCGATGAATCCATTTTGAAGCAGTTGGAGGTGATCAGCATGCTAGTGAAAATTAAGCTGATGTGAACATTCACTTGTCACATATATACCATTGCACACACAAATGGGATTATGATTCTCTTGTGTTTTCCGGTAACATGAGAGTATCATGTTATATGAAAGACACAAATTTTGTTACTGTAGGACCTATGATTATTTGTGTTGATTGATCAATTTAGTTTGCGTTTTTCTCTCTCTACATGACAACTGAGTTTGTTGGAAATATGAGAGTATCCTAATCCCACATAAATAAATCTGCAGCTAGATAGTAGTTTTCCTTCCAATATCTTGTCATCACCCTGCTTCTCTGTGTGTGTGTGCTGATTCCGAATACTTCTGTGTTTCAGGTCTATGTTCTCATAGCGCCATTTAAAGCACACTTCTCTCCTTCCATATACGGTGCATTTTTAGAATTGATCACTTATCAAGGAACCTTGCATTTGAGCAGGGAATCTGAAACCTTAAACTGGCCTCATCTTCCTAATGTGCCTTCAGTTATGCCACAATCTTCCGCTTTTGGAATATCCATTAGTTCAAAATTTGACTCAGTTGATCTGGAAGTGGACTTCGAAAATAGTGGAGATAACAGCTCAGAGCTCATGATTTCCCTACAAGAAATTGACATGCGGTATCTTTGCAAAAATGTCTCTCTGTCCGTCTCTTCAGTTATGGGCTATTAATTACGTTATCACTTGATTGGCTTAAGTAATTGCAAGATATCTTAATGTATGTAAATACTGTTGTTAGGACAAAACAAATTAATAATATTCACTGAAAAAGAAATCATTCGACTCTGCTTTACTAATTGCAGGTATGGCTCCACAGAATTTCAGGAGTTATTTCTTAGCATAAGATCTTTAATGATCTCTATTTGTGAAAAGAAAGATGAAAAGGACAGCTGTTTGGTGCTTTCCTCTGGGAATTTATCTTCTCCTATGAGTGCAGTTGGAGAAGAGTCTGTTTCTGGATCAAGTAATGAATTTGATCAACATTCTGATGCAGCTTTATCTGGTGATGCATGTTTTTCAATGCATTATGAATCTCCTGGAACTGATTTAGTTTGTCACAAGTGTATTGTGTACCTGAATAATACGGATATCCATTGCTACCCACATATTGTGGGACTTTTTGTTGGATTCTTCAATAAGTTGTCTTCCTATAATATCAATTTTGAGAACTCTGCTGCTAGTGATACTTCTGAGGTTTCAAACATTTTATCAAGTCTTGGGTCACAGAAGTTTGGCTTCTCAAATTATTTTGACTTTGGTTCCTCTGATTCTGCATGCATTCCACTAGATCATTTTCCATTTGTTACAATTCACAACACTGATTCTCTTGATAATCTAGAGAGTGCACTCATATATGCCATTCCTGAGTGGAGAAAATACTTTACTCTGCGGGACAAAAAAATTAAATGTTCCAAAATCAACATGAGAAGAAGGTCCAGATTTTCCCATGTTGGACCCTCAAAGTCCAGATCCAATTCTGGATATCAGAATGAATCTGGGATTGCAAGTGTCTCTACCATTATTTCTGAGCTGCACGTGTGCGGAATACGAGTTCATTTGCATGACTCATCGTGTATTATTGGAACAATAATGGTGCCTACATCTAAATCCTGTCTCTTATTTTGTGAAGAAAGTTTTGATATTTTGTCTTCTTTTGAAGGATTGGTTCTCACATCATCTTGGTGGGGCCGGAATTTTCAAGATTATCTATGGGGTCCCTGCTCAAAAAATTTATCTCCTATTTTGAATGTGCGTGTCAGGAAAGGAAAGAACATACCTTCAACTACTGGGTTGGACGTAAGCATCAGCATCCAGCATGTGTACTGCATGCTACCCTCTGAGTATCTCTCAATCATCATTGGTTACTTTTCATTATCTGAATGGGGTGGTGATTTAAGTGGTAGATCTCCAGTAGTGGAGCAGAGTGATGTATATGTTAAAAATGAAATGAGTATCACATATAAGTTTGAGGTCTTGGACTCTACTCTTATTTTTCCAGTGGAGAGTAATGAATACCAATATCTTAAGGTTGAAATGCGGCAGTTATATGGTAGTTTTATTGAGAATTCTGGTTTTGATAACGTATTGAAGAGCATCCCTCCTGAATGTTTAGTTCCTATTCAAAAGCTTGCCAAGAGGAATAATTGTGTAAATGTATTTCCCCGGGACATCTATCTATTATTTGTCTTGTGCAAGAATGATATGTATGGATCAGAAACAATTGAACAGAATACTGAGTTTGTTTTAAGTACTTTAATTGCACCTATAAATGCTGATGTTTGGGTTAGAATCCCATATGAAGGTGATCCTAGTTGCGCCAGCTCTTCATCATCAATTTGTTGCATGACAAACATCAGCAATTGTCATATTATTGCTGAAGGTAAACCCTCTTATTATTTTGGCCAAATTTTCCTTGTTATTTACTTTTGAATTATTCATAAGTAGCATTATCCACTTTGACTGATGAATTTTTCCTTCAAAAACAGATAGTAATTTTTTTGATGGATGTATGGCCCTATTGGATGTCATTGATGAGTTCTCCACTGTTGAGGATAAATCAAAATGTTTCCAATCAGATCTTCTGCAGTTCCTAGATTTGAAGAGAAGTTTAAAGGCAACTGGTGCCATTTCAACAACTCAGATTGCTTCAAAGATGATATTGACAGAAATGAAATGTCACACTCAGTCTTTGTTGATAAGCTTCTGTCACAAAAAAGAAGATTCTGTTGAACTAATAACTAAGGGTGATTTCCAATTTATTTGCTCTGCATCCTTAGTAAATGATTCACTGATTTCGTTAGATTTAGGTTTCTCCACCCTGGTGTTGTACTCCCCTCATGATTCTGTGTTAGCAAAATGCAGTTCAGTTCCCTCCTCCACGTTAGTACTTGAAATATCTTTTTCTAAATCTTTTGACAGTCAGAATGAAGTCAGCCTTTGTCTCTCGTCTCTTGATGTTTGGCTTCATTTGTTTGAGTGGACTGAGGTTCTTAAATTCCTCAATCATTTCCAGGCAAGTTTGGTGGAAAGCGTTCCTATAGATACAACACCCAAGAGCTTGTCCTTCAATGCAGCTGATTCTGTAAAAAAGACAGCAATATGTGATGCTTCCAGTTTCCTTGATTCTGACATTAACTCATCACAGTTTACATCCCAAGAAGTGGAGAATGTTGTTTTACTGATTGTTAAGTCGAACCTCATTTCTATTTCATTTCACATCCCTGTCTTGGTTAGTGAAGAACCTTGCAATGAATTTCAGCTTTCTGAAGGTCTCAAGGTGACACCTTTAAGTGCGTCCTCTGATTTAGTTGAAGAAAAAGGCGCAAAATTCCTTACAGTGTCTTTGAACATGAATGGTTTTGAATTATGCATAAGTAACAGAGATTTCCATCTGAATTCCAGCATGGAAAAATTGAGCAGTGTAATAATGATTGTTGAGAATGGAAGATATACATCTTCGCCTCTGTGTGATATCTTTCAGGTTCATGTGGAGGCTGTACTGTGCAAGAACCCATCAAACACGACTGAGTCCAGGGTGGAGATTATATGTGATCATTCAGATGTTTGGCTTTCTCACCCTGCATTCTATTTATGGGGTGCTATAAAATTCGACATTCCCAAATCTGGCTCTTCCCAGTATTCTGCTAGTGGCATTGCTTTCAAATTTCATATGAGGAAAGTCTCTATTCTACTAACAGATGGAAAGGTATCCTTTTAATATAGTTTCTAGTCAACTAATATGATTTTATGTTGTGGTTGGGTGGTAGGGGTGAGATGTGCAATATGACATGCATACCAGATGATCTTTTAAAAAGTTACAAGATATGGGTATGATATAGCAGTATATTATCAAATAAAATATCCATATTTAGAATTGTCAAAGAAATAAAATATAATTATATATGTGATTGCCCTGTGTCCCTATGCATTTTCTAACTTCGTATTGGATGAAAGCCAGTTATTTGTTTATCAATGAACAGCTTCCATGCTCGAATCATCGAGTGAACTGTTGGGATTTACTAACTTAAGGTTCTTGTGAGCATTTAGTTAACATCTTGAGCTGTCAAGAAAGTTGGTCATGGAAATGTTTTTTCAATCCTTATAACCAAGTGGTTTGTAGTTTGATATTTGCTGGATTCATTCTTATAAATCAAAAGGGTGATTTCCACAACAGAGTAGTTTAAACCTGTGCAGGGTACATGCTCTATTTTAGGGAAACAGAGATTGAGAGAGAGATCTGAACTTTGTTATTGATCAACTGAGACGGTGAACACTTGTGTTTATATACAATGCTGGTAGCTTGTCTTACAAGATCTCAGGGATTCCTATTTCTAGCTTCCTACTCTACTATTCTCTAGTTTATCTATTACTTCAAAAGGGCTTGTGTAAGGTGTCATGATGAATAAATCAATCACGAGTTCTTACCTACAAATTAAGATTTCACAAAAATTGGTTCCTTGATATAATGGACACATGGAAGATGAAGATTCATATTAGCATAGCCGTTAACTTGAGATAAGGATGTGAATTTTGACTTAGATAATCTGGATTAGTTTAGAGCTCTTACTTAACCAGATGTCCAGATCCGAAACTGCATCTTTTCTCTTTCTTTTGACAAACAAACTCTAGATATTGATTCCTTATACGGTTTTGTTTTAAATCCTATAGCCATGCCAGAGTATGATATAATCATCTGTTTGCTGTTTTTAATCCTTTTCTGTTCTTTTTAGTGGAGCTATAATGGGGCACAGATGGAGATTCTGGTCAGAAACATTCTCTTTCAAGTAAAGACAAGTGAAAAACTTATGGAATGTTCAGTCACTGGCAATCTTCAAGTTAATTACAATAATATTGAGAAGGTGAATATTTGGAGAAGTGTCATTGTTATTTTTTCTTTCCCGTGAGCATTCTTTTTAAAAAATCTAATTATTTGCTGATGACCATATTGTGTTCTGCAAAACTGAAGGTGTTGTGGGAGCCTTTTATTGAGCCTTGGCAGTTTCTATTAACTTTGGTTAGAGAACAAGAAACGAGTACTGTGCTGAATATGTCTGTTCCAACAGAAATCATTTTCAAGTCTACTACTCAGCTGAACATTAATATAACAGAATCCTTAGTTGAGGTACATCATTTCATTTTTTTTAAAGTTGAGGCATATCATCTCTTTTCTTTTCTTTTTTTGATAAGAGAATAATATCATTAAGATGTGAAAAAAAAGTGTTATAAGATGGGAGGATAAGAGATCCTTCTACAAAAGGAAAGTATCATTCAAACTTAGCTTCCCAATCTCCCAACATGTCTTAAGAGGGAAATTCCTCTGAGTTTTACAATAGAGGCCAAATGTTTAATTCTATCCCATATAACTTGTTTAAAGGTGCTTAAATTGTGCTCAATCCAAATACTCCAAATAGGGGCATATACTGCACAACGCCACAGATTTTGCCTATTTCCAACAAAAGCTGATCTAAGGATGGCAGGCACACCCAACACTCACCAAAGAGTTAACCATAGAACAGTGCAAAAACAAATTTTATGCTGTTTCTGAATATGCTTCACGCATCCGGGGAGATAGCCTTATCTGGCCTTTGAACTTGATATCATTTCTCTTTCTCTCTATCTTTCCTCTTCGTTCTTTCTATTTTCCTCCCATTTTTTAGGACTATTTTCTGATATGACTCCAATTCATCTGTCTATGGAAAATTGTGAAAATGGCTGGATCATATTCTTTCTTTTTTCTCCCAGATGATCATGTTGATGTGCAGTTGCAACAGAATATTTAACAAGTAGAAGCATTTATTCATCTATTGACCCTGTAAATATATTAGTAATTAGTGCATAATATTCAGTTTCATAAATTCTTGTCACAATAATTCCTATTTGTTCTTAAAATGTCTCTTTTGAATGACTGAATAAATTGGCAGATTTCAGATTTCAATCTTGTTAATGGTGGTTTTTTATATGCTAATATTTCGCAACACTTGATATGGGATTTGACTCTGTAATTTAAGGTTACCACCATGAAGTTACCCCTGGAGTTTAAATGGTGAGGTGTGTTTCTTGCAGTGTGTTTCACGCACAACTGAGTTGCTCTTGGACGGGCTGGGTCTGATGGGATTGAATAATGATGATGGAAACAAACTTATACATTCACCACTTGCTGAGCTCATGTGTGCGAGAAGATGTGCTGCTCCCTATGTCCTACAAAACCTGACTTCTGTTCCTCTTCTATATAATGTATATCATGGCCCTTTAAATCCCGATGAACTTTACGATTCCAATGAGAAATATGGAAAATATGTGCAGCCAGGTTCCGCTATTCCAATATACATGGATGAAAACACTGAAGAGCGGTTTTCACGTTACAGGCCGTCTCATTCTTCTGATAGTCTAAATGATCAAAGGGTAAACGGTTTTGCCCATCATTATATAACTGTGCAGCTTGAAGGAACACCTATGCCATCTAGTCCAATGTCAATGGATTTAGTAGGAGTTACGTGCTTTGAGGTTAATTTCTCCAAGACACATTATGAAAATGATGAGGATGGTAGAATGAATACTGGGGCTACCTTCATTGTTCCTGTTGTTTTTGACGTTTCAGTGCTGCGTTATAGCAAGTTAATTCGAATATACTCCACGGTATGTACAAAATGATGATATTAATATTTTTTTTCAGAAAAATTGTTAACTTTCCATTTACCTCATCTCTGTTTCCTTCTTATATGACATTCATTGACAGGTTGTACTCCAAAATGCAACTTCTATTCCTCTTGAGCTGCGGTTTGACATTCCATTTGGTGTTTCACCAACGGTAAATAAGATTCTCCTTGCACAACTCAATTTTGATCATTGTTGCATTTTTTTAGATGTTATATTGCTTCAATGATGCATCATTTCATTACTTCAGATATTAGATCCGATACAACCAGGGAAACAGTTACCACTTCCACTGCA
>JASCZI010030327.1:92976-103996 GCA_036250425.1 Stylosanthes scabra
AAGGTGGCGGCCTATGGGGAGCTCTTATTTGTGGAGTGAAGCTCACAACCTCTCAAATCTTCTATCAGTAGATAGCAGAGCAGGGAATGTAAAATCATTTGTCTGCTATCCATCTCATCCAAGCAGTCATCCGTTTCGGTGTTGCCTATCTGTTAAGAATATCAGCTTGACTTCATCTGGTTGGATGAACAGTAATATCTCTGCAGATGATGGAAAAAAGCGTTATATTCATCACTTGATCCTAAGTGCTCCATTAATAATTAGCAACTACCTTCCTAAAGAAATTTTGTTGGTTAGTGAAAGTTCTGGGGTAAATCATACTGTGAGGGTTTCAGAGGTTTGTGATAGTTGTTTGTTTCTTCATTTTGTTCACAATGCATTATGCAATATAGAATCAACAGTTTTGCTCTAGTTTTTTATCATTGACAGGCTGAAATTTCAACTTTTTTGCTGTTTAGGTGGAAACTTTTGTTTACCATATTGATCCCTCTTATGACCTGGGAGTGGAGATCTGCATTGACGGATTTAAACGTTGTGATTTCAAGTTTCCTCGTTTAGAAAATTTCTGCACTCTGGCTAAGTTCAGTGAAACTGAAACCAAGTTTTCGCTCTCTGAAACCCTGATATTTGAACCAACTAATTCAAATGGTAACTTTTTTCTTGTGTAGATTTTTGTCTTTCATTTAATGCATTGTGAATGCATCTTTATAATAATTTTGTTCATCTCTCCTATAGGTCCTATGTATGTTACTGTGGAGAAGGTGATAGATGCATGTTCTGGTAGCAGGGAAGTAATAATATTTGTTCCTTTCATTTTATATAACTGCATGGGTTTTCCTATGTGTATAAAAGAAACAACCAGTGGATCAAATCAGAGGGGACTTGTTATTCCTTCATATTCTGGTTTTTGTGAAAACGAAGTAATTTCTACAAGAAAGGATGGTCTTTCTCTCCTGTCATCCAGCCATGACTTACATGCTGAAGTTCCTCATAACCCTAGGAGTTATCTGAAGAATCATACCATCACATGCAGAGAGGATGTTACTGCTAACTCACCAAGCTTTCCTGGTAGTTCCTTATTCTCTGGTAACTACCATCAAAGTTTAGGAAAACAACGACGGAAAAGTGATTCTACAAATGGGGTTTCATCTTTAGTAAGATCAAAGAGTACAGCCAGCTCCAAGATCCAATCAACGTGGAAGGATTTTGGTTCTGGTAATCAGGAGCATGAAAAGGTTGGGCCATGTATGTATTCTCCAGGCCCTAATTCTGCTGTAAATGATATTTTGGTTAATTTAAGTAGATATTTCCCCGGAGATGCTAGCGAGCAGTTGCCATTTTCTTCATGGTCAAGTCCGTTTTCTCTGCTACCACCAAGTGGTTCAAGTACGATACTTGTTCCTCAGTTAGCGTCAAATTCTGCATTCATTGTAGCTGTGACTTCTAACACAGTTGGTGAACAATATACTGGGAGGACAAATGCAATCACTTTCCAGCCTAGGTAAATATTGGTTTTTGTGGATATTGTGATTCTTAAAATCTATCATCGGAGCTTAAGCTTTTAAGATGGTTGGTCATTGACTTAAGAGGTAAGCTTGCTTGATGAAGTGGTTAGGATTTTATACTTATTAATCTATACTATTGTTAAATACTTAAGGAAAGTGGGAGACTTTGGGCACCCCATAATATCCAGTGTGGGACTTTGGGCACCCCATAATATCCAAGTCCCTAATAATACACCGTCCCTGGAGAGACGACAACCACGACAACATCGCTCTATCGACACTAAGCCAATGGTAGCCACAGCATTGTTAATTACATAAGGAAAGTGGGAAACCGCACCTTAAAAGCTAGTTATTAAGGGAGAATAATCACTCCGTAAATACACCATTACCAGATGTTGGACTTTGGGCACCCCATAATACCCAAGCCCCTAACAAATACTATTGATAAAACTTCAATAATGTTAGCCATGTTGTCACGTTTTGTTCCTAATTTATATTGAGATGGTGTTACATGTGGATGTATATTTAATCTTAGCCTATCTCATTATTGAATGGTTTTTAATATGCAGATTTGTGATCAGCAATGCATGCAGCAAGGAAATATCTTACAAACAGAAGGGAACTGATGTCATTTTTTACTTAGGAACAGGGGAACATGCTCATCTTCACTGGACAGATGTGACTAGGTATGTGTCTAGGTCAATTTGAGTTTTGTCTTTCTATTGGAAAAGTCTAGTTGGAAGCACTTGGATATTTCTGCATGAGTGGTGATATTTACCTATACATAAAATCATAAGGTACTAATCAAGTCTTGTGAAATGCTCATGATCCAACTGATTTTTTTCCCAACTCATTGTACGAATAGATACACATACTTGATTAGTCAGCTATTAACTGATACATTTCTATACTGAATTTTATGGAACACTTCGTTTTGCATCTCTGAAATTTTGGTTGGGCTTTGCAACCTTAGATAAGTTTTTCCTGACTTCTATGGCTGGTGTTGGAAGGGGAGCCTTGGAGCAACAGTTGAGTGTCTCCATATGACCTCAAGGTCACAGGTTCAACCCATGGAAATAGCCACTGATGTAATTATCAGGTTAGGCTGCTTGCATTACACCCTTTGGGTGCGGCCCTTCCCCAGACCCTGCATTAACGCGGGATGCTTGTGCATCGCTATGGCTGGTGTTGGGAGAATGAATGAAGCCAAATCTTTGTGGCATGTTACATATATGCCACTGTCTCAAGTATTTTGTTGGAATGAATTTTGGACAAGTTTGTTTTGTAGGAATAGGATTAGCTTTAGTTCTATTTGGTATAAACCTCATAATCTTCTTAGAGTAGTTGACACATGTTGACAGATTGGGAAGCTGTGCTTCGCGGGTAGCTTTATTGTTGATATTACGTGTTTTTGTTCGTTAGAAGGATTTTTTGTCCGCCCATCTTCTTGACTTCTTTCTTCACTCTCTCTAACTTGTCCAACAAAAATATTGGGCCTCTATGATGCCTGTAAATTTTGTTTTGAAAAGTTTTAGCTAGTTTCTCTATTTGAATACTCCATTTGCATTTAGTAGAATCAGCCTGCAACTGAAAATGCTTCCATTACTAAATAATCATTTTGTGTGATTCATTGATTCTCTTGTACGGTTCTCCCTCCTGTTTTCTTTTCTTCCTGTTTGGCTTTTTGTTTGTATCTCTATTCCACTTATTTAAACTAGTCATATTCTAATATATGTTGCAGGGAACTGCTTTTCTCAATTTGTTACAATGAATCAGGATGGCAGTGGTCTGGAAGCTTTTTACCTGATCATCTAGGTGATACACAACTGAAAATGAGAAACATTGTTTTTGGCACTTCAAACATGATTCGAGTTGAAGTGCAAAATGCTGACATATCAATGGGGGATGAAAAAATAATTGGAAGCATTAAGGGGAACTCGGGTACCAACTTGATTCTTTTGTCAGATGATGATACAGGGTATATGCCATACAGAATTGATAATTTCTCCAAGGAGGTTTGTCTCTAGTCTCTGTTTCATTGTTGCACCATGTAGAATTTAAATAATTTGGAATCTGAAGGGTTACTGCTATTAAAATCTGATTTTGGATTGTTTTCCCTCTCAGTTAGTTATGCATGTTAACATGTATTCACAGGTTTATTTATCTTTTCATGTGAATGTTTCTACTATTGCTATAATTTTGTTGCTTTTTTTAATTTTAAACTGTCATTTAATGGTTCTTGCGTAAGAATTTAATTATTTAACCATTCTTTATGGGATAGAATTAGGTCTGAGGCCTTTATATGGTGTAAACCACATGGTCTCTTTTGAGAGCTTTCCCTGTCAGACATGTTCAGAGATTGGAATGCCACGTATCATTAATGTTTTGAATTTCTTTGTATTCTTTTGGTCTGGAGATATCTTTTCCTTGGCTTATTTGTACCTTTTCTTCCTTATCTTAATGAAATTCGTTTCTAATAATAAATAAATATCCAAGTTTTGTAAAATTGTTTCCAATATGCAAAACCAACTGAAAAGTAATTCCATTTATATCACAAAAACAGCACTTATAATTCCTTTATAATTGGAGCTATATAAATTCTGATTGTGCTAGCTTTACTTACTTCCTGCAGTTATTAAAGACAAGCACCAATTATGCATGTGCTGCTATTATTTTATTGAATAAATCTAGGTGTAAACACATCCATATATCGATCCATGTGTTTTTACACCTAATAGGCCCACGCACCAAGCACAGAAATAATGAAGTCTAGCACAGAAAAATTGAGTCACGGAAAAGAAAACAAAAGTTGTTTTTTGAGATGGATTCATGAATGTGTGTACATGTAGCATTACCCTATTTTATTGGTTGTTGAAATTTACTATTTTCTTTCTTGTCTATATTATAGAGATTGCGAATATATCAGCAGAGGTGTGAAATGTTTGATGCAGTCATTCACTCTTACAGTTCTTACCCTTACACTTGGGATGAACCCTTCTATCCTCATCGCCTTACAGTCGAGGTAACCCTTTTTTCATTTCAATTTAAAAAGCATTATGGGAACTTCAAGTTGCTTTACCTAGGAATGATTGCTTTAAAAATCAAAGGTACTTGGAGAGAGAGTTTTGGGATCATATGCCCTTGATGATGTAAAAGAATATAGGCCTGTATACTTGCCGCCAACCTCTGAGGTAAACCATTTTACACTTCTACATTATGTTCCCATTGTATATGTTACAAACTTTCAGCAACTGAATTTTTTAGTATTGAGGTTTGGTATTTGCATTCTAGTTGAGGGATCCCGACCTTCTGTCTTAAGTTCTCTTGTCCTTATGTTCCGGTGTCATTATTTTCCAACACCATTTTAGAGTGTGCCATCAGCAATTCGGACTTGATTTATTTTGACAGTGAAAGCATTTCTGAAACATTGTAATATCTCTAGTTTTGGTTTGTGCTTGTGGGTATTCTATGAAGTGATTTACTTGTTACAAAAATTGATTGTAGATTAATAGTCAGGGAGATTTAGGTATGATTTCTATTTATTGTGATGGGTGTGCCATAGACTGCGAAGGTTCAGCAGAAGGTTTCATATGGGATCCATCTTAAGTTGGATCTTGTTACCCTTGTCGATGCAATTATCAAAAATGTATTTAAGGTCTGTTCACAATGCAGGCTTTTTGAAAATGCGAGTTTATCTCATGCATAATATTAGTTGAAGTCTAGAGAATTTATCAATAGGAATGTCATTTATCCTAGTCTAATTTCTAATAGTAGCTTATTTACATCTTTATTGAAGAAGCCAGAAAGGACCTTTTTTTTATCAGTCCATGCAGAGGGAGCAACAAAGGTAATTTCATGATGATTTGATTTCATATATTTTCAAGACTCAGCCCCTTCTCTCAATGATGATGAGTAATATTTGCAGGTCCTCAGTATTCTTGATTCAAATTATCATATTTTTGGTGATGTGAAGAAACCAAATATCCGACATACTGCAAATAAAAGGTTATATGATCACAAACAAGTCAAGCTGTCAGAGTACAAGGAAAAAATATCAATTTTTATTCCATATATTGGAATATCTTTGATTAATTCATACTCACAGGTAAGCACACTGTAAATTTTCATTTAGTATCTCCTGTTTATTCAATCTCTCATAATGGTACTGTTATTTCTGTAGGAATTGCTTTTTGGCTGTATTAAGGATATACAAATTGAGCTATTACAGAGTTTGGATCGTCAAAGCCTTTCCTTGCAGATAGCCTTCTTACAAATTGACAACCAGTTGCGCTCTACTCCATATCCAGTTATGTTGTCATTTGATAGTGGATACAAGTCCTGCGCTGCTGACAACATGACATATAGGGATGATGTTGGGGGAAAAAGAATTGAAAAATTAAATCAGATTAATTCTATTCCCGTGTTTGGCCTAGAAATATCGAAGTGGAGGAAGAAAGACATTTCATTTATTTCATTTGAATACATTAAATTGAGGTTACTATTTCCTATCTTTGTTGGTTTTTTAGATTAATTACTATTTACTGGTACCTCTTGGTGTTATTGTACTTTCAATCTAATAATCATAATGTGCTGTGCTTGCAGGATGGCGGATTTCCGTCTTGAGATTGAACAAGAAGTCATATTAAGCTTGTTTGAGTTCTTCACAAATGCCACTTGTGGAATGCGATGTGGAATCATGGCATCTTCAGATCACTATGAGGGGCCATCACTAAAGGATTCCTCATTTGTTCAAACTGAGAAATTTAGATTAACTGCTGACCAATGTCCTCCAAGAATTGATTCCTTTTTCAATGGAAAATCAAAAAAATATGTGGCATTGCCTTCCATCATTCCAATTGGGGCCCCCTGGCAGGATATTTATCTTTTGGCCAGAACCCAGAAGAAAGTTTATATTGAAATTCTTGAATTGTCCCCAATCAAAATGACTCTGAGGTAAAGTTTTCATTGTTATGTTTATTCCAACAGTATTTTTCTGATTCTTTTGCCCATTACTTACATGCTGACTTGGTAAAAATTATGTGTTTGCAGTTTTTCCAGTGCCCCATGGATGCTTCACAATCGGATCCTCACATCCAAGGAATTTCTTATCCATGTAAGTAACATTTTTTAAAAGAATCCTTTTTTAAAATTTCCTTGTCTATACAAAACTAATTGCTGGCTGCATTGCAAGAGCATGAATAAATGACTAAGTTGAATTTTTAGTACAACATATATCTATATATTGTTCACATTTCTTGTCCAACAAGCTCTTGTGTGAATGGGCATGTTATGAGAGAAGGTCTTTCATTTGCCTCTACTCTGTAGGTTTATCTTTTGGGAGAAAATGGTTCTTGCCAGTTGACATTCACATTGTCATTCTCTGCATGTATAGCATCTTTAATTGTTAAGCTTTAGTTTCTGAGCTTTAGGAGTTCACTATTTTTTACTACTCTTTTCTATTATTTTTCTGTTCTATCTTTTATCTAGGCAGATTTTGGGTCCTCCTTTCTCCTTGTAAACTATTCTCCTCATTATTAAGTTTGCAATTTTAAGGATTCTATACTCATTAGTGAGCATTTTGTCTGTGAAAATATACACAGTATAGTTAGCAGCCAAGGGTCTAGTGGCACATAGTGGCACCTCAGGAATGTTAATCTGTAGGGATTCTGAGTGTAATGGTACACCGATTATAAGAATGAATTTCATAAGTTTCTTATGAACATGGTTTTTTCTGGCCATCTTAGGTTACTTTTATGATTAGACTAAAGCTTCTATTTCACATTTTCTTCTACATTAGATAGTTTCTAACAGATTATGAATTATTTCAGCGAGGTCTAATGGCTCTTGCTGATGTTGAGGGGGCACAAATTTATTTGAAGGATTTAAGTATTGCCCATCATATGGCCAGTCGGGAATCTATTCAGGAGGTTCTAATTAGGCATTACAACCGCCAACTACTTCATGACATCTACAAGGTAAAATGTTAATTGACTTAATTCATATAGCAAACTGCTGATGGTTTCTTCCTTCTACAGGTTAGAAATATGAAGTATTATTGACTACCAATACCGTGAAAGTTTTTTTAATAAGTTTGTAATTTCCATTGTAGCTTACTGCATTAGGTACGCAACGTACTGTCACTCATGTATGACAGCTTTTCACCCTTTCCTGCTTTTTAAATTTGCAGTTGTTCGGTTCTGCTGGTGTCATTGGTAATCCCTTGGGTTTTGTGAGAAGCATGGGTCTTGGCATTAGAGATTTCTTATCAGTGCCTGCAAAGAGCATTATGCAGGTAAAGTCTAAATTCTGCTGCCTTGCTTGTTTTCAGTTATCTTAGATGCTCAATTAACTAATGAATTTAGCACTATTGGTAACTTTCAGAGTCCCACCGGACTTGTTAGGGGCATGGCCCAAGGCACCTCTAGTCTTTTAAGCAACACAGTGTATGCCGTCAGTGATGCGGCTTCCCAATTCAGTAAAGCTGCACGCAAGGTATTTCTTGCTTCTCCGCAACGATAATTCGATTTACATTACTCTGTTTTTAACCATTGCTAGCCTTCTTTTACTTGCAGGGAATTGTTGCTTTTACATATGATGATCAAGCAGTTTCACGGATGGAAAATCACCAGACAACTGTAACTTCAGATAGCAAAGGTGTAATTAATGAAGTCTTAGAGGTTGGTAAATGATTTAATCATTTTCATGTTATAGCGTCTGCTAAGAAAATTGTGTTGCATGTTTCCAAAAGGGGATGGATATGTTTCTTAACAAAAGGCTATTGTTTTTCCCTTCATGGGACAGAACCAAAATTTTTGCAGCTCCCCTTCCTACTTCTAAAAAGGCCTACTTGATTACTTCTACTCACACTTGAGTTGATTGGTTTCTCTGATTTGTGAATGTGTAGTATATAGGTTAGCATGATAATTAACATGACTAGCATCTGCATGGAAATTTACCTATGCAATTTAGTTAGACTTTTGTTCTGTGCCACTATTGGTTCTTCTCAATCTGTGTTTAGTTAGCAGTATTCTTATTGTGTAAATGCAAATTGTCCTTTAATTAACTTTATTGTTTACAGGGATTGACGGGTCTTCTCCAGTCACCTGTAAGAGGAGCTGAGAAGCATGGTCTCCCCGGTGTCCTCTCAGGTAAATCGAATTGAATTTTAAAGCAACTTGAAGAATGGCCTGTGATAATTTTTTTTGAGATGTGATATTACTTTTCTCTGAGTACTGACTACTTTTCTGTTTCATATTTGTTTACTGCAGGAGTTGCTTTAGGAATTACAGGACTAGTGGCAAAACCTGCTGCTAGCATACTCGAAGTTACCGGCAAAACTGCACTCAGTATTCGAAATCGCAGTAAGCCCAATCAATTGAGATCACAATGCTTTAGGATCCGGCTTCCAAGGCCACTGAGCCATGAGCGTGCGTTAAAACCTTATTCATGGGAAGAAGCTGTTGGGATATCCGTCCTTCTGGAGGCTGAGGATGGTCTAAAATTCAAAGATGAGAAGTTAGTGGCTTGCAAAGCCCTGAAAGAATCTGGTAAATTTGTCGTCTTAACAGAGAGATTTGTATTGATTGTTTTCAGTCCTTGTTTAGTAACATTGGGCAAGCCTGAGTTTCCCGGCATCCCGGCCTATTTGGAGTGGATAATTGAATGGGAGATTGGATTGGAAAACATAGTACATGCTGACGCTGCTCACGGAGTTGTACACATTGTTAGTAGCAGACCAGATTCCTTATCAAGACAAAATTACCCTCCTAAGCGAAGCAGCAGTAGAACCAGAGCTGTGCATTGGAACCATAATCCAACTCATCTTCCACTCCCTCAGACGAACTTGGAGCTATCATCTGAGGAAGATGCAACCAACTTGTTACAGCTCTTGCTGTCTGCCATTGAAGAATGGAAAGGCAAAGCTTCACACTGTGGGCGCATCCTCCATCGGGCTAATCTCAAGTATGTTACTTTTTAAGTATGGTTCAATGTTCAACTACAAGTTTGAGTAGTTGCAGATGCACAATGTCTATTATCATGGAGGGTTCATATAGTTTTTGATAACCGTGTCTCATGTTTTGGCAAGTTGAAAGTAAAAAAAAGCAAAGAATACACATGAATCTCCTCATTTGCATTTCAAAGGGCCTAATTTTCATGAGCACATCATAGCTGGAGCACATCTATGTATGCAATTAATTGGTATGGCAACCCAAAAAGAAGCAAACATGAAAGAGGGGATGCGATTCATCTATATTTGAGGGAGCAATTCAACCACACTGAGCAGAGATTTTGCTAAATCTTCTCTACTTGTAATTATTCTTGTACATACATGTTTATATTTCGTTTATCTCCTTGCTCCCCGTTTGTTCTTGGGAGTAAATGTTTCCCATAGACCATAGTTGTATAGAATAGTGATCATTATTTTGTTTTTTATAATCCTTGTAATTATTGGGTGTTTCATTTGATTGTGTTATCCTTTATTTCTGGAGTGTTGACATGGATGTAGGTTTGATAGATCATATTTAGGAGATTTTGTTTAAGGCCTAATTTACTCCGTGCTTTCTATGTGAGAGACATCATATGTCGCTTTGGGTTATTTTTACTTATTGTGTTCAACAATTTGCTTAAAGGTTTGATTACAAAATGAAACTCAGTTGGAATACCAAACTATGGAACTCCCTGTTTAATGGTTATTGTTTACATATTTCATTTAGGGTTTAGGATAATGTTCCATACTACCTTCTAAAAGCAATTACTAAATTTAACACATCTATTTATGATTTATAAAGGGAAAGATTATAGAAGTGTTATGTCAGAGTTTGAAACATAATATTCTAAGCTATTGTTTCATAATTCTAATAGCAAGATTAGTAGTCTCTCGTTTAGTTTTGATTAATTCGTATGTTTCAACTAATTTATTTGAGAAATAATAATTAACTACACTATTAAATATGTTTTAAAGAATCATTGTCATGGTTAAATATTATAGAATTAGGTAATTGAACTTTAAGTAAAATAATTAAAATATTCATTTCAAAGTTATTCGCCGCCTTTATTTATCTTTATTTTTGTTCTTTTAGTAGTTGGTTTTTTTTTGTCTGTTTAGGTGTTAAGGAGAAACAAAATCTAGTGTCCTCTTGTTTTCTCCTAGGGATTAAATGAGCACCGAAATGTAACGCATCAATTTTGCACTAATCCTTGTTAGTCACAATGAACAACACTCAAGAGGGGGGTGAATTGAGTGTTTAAACAACAATGATAATTTTTGCGGAAGTTTAAATTGCTATGGAAATAAATAGCTCAAATGATTGTACTAGTATTTTTCCAAGGACTTAAGCCACTTCTTAAGTACTTACAAGGAGCTTGTACTTTTCAAAACACTTGTATAAATGTAGATAACGAAATCATAAAATAACAAGAATTTAAATGAGTTTGAGTTGAGAGAGATAATACACAACGATATATAGTGGTTCGGCACAATCTCTTTGCCTACGTCCACTCTTCTCAATCGCAAT
>JASCZI010030328.1:7662-23526 GCA_036250425.1 Stylosanthes scabra
AGACAGTTGTGTTCCGTGTTCTCCAATCATCGTGTCCAGTCCCTGGATTTTTTTTTTTTTTTTTGCATAACAACCATGGCATACAAGGAACTAATTAGTATTGTTCACAATTTGATTTTACTGAAATGAAAATTTTAGTTTAGTAAAAAAGCATTATCATCATCAGCTTCATGAGCTAAGGCTTTTTCTCACTAGGTGGCGTGCGCTACAAGGATCAAAGACGCCATTGCGTCATGTCCATGCATCCACATAGTTTTATGTTGGCTCTCGTAGGCCTAACACAAGTTTAAAAGATGTCATTACGCGGTGGCCATGTATGGGATGCGACACTGTTTTAAGTTAGCTGTCAGAGGCAAAACAACCCTTCTCGTTTATCCGGGCTTAGGACTGGTTATGTAAAACATAAATCATGACATTATGACATTGAAAATTTACCCTCATCAGCCACTATCGTTATATATTAGTATTGGGAAATGATAATATTACTCTTATTTAAAATTTTGGTGTGCATGTAGTATGGTTGTTTATGGTAAGTTGTTCATATCACTATTATGGAACCATTCATAAATTTCTTTCATTTATAGACTAAATTGTGAACAAGATAATTCCATAGAAGATAACTTGCTAGTTTACCTGCGGAAGCATGTCGATGAACTTAGAAGCATTTGCAATATCTATTGCTTCTTTGATTTCTTCATCAGTCGCACCATCCTTACCATAAGCAATATTTTCTTTGATGCTGCAAGTAAATAGGACAGGTTCTTGGCTAACTAGGCCAATCTTTTGTCTTATCCATTTCAGATTAAAATCTTTGAGATTGATGTTGTCGATGAGAACTTCGCCAGCTTGTGGATCATAAAACCTCTCTATCAAGCTAATAACCGTTGATTTTCCACTCCCACTTTGCCCTACCAAGGCCACAGTTATGCCGCTTGGTATGGACAAAGAGAATCCGTTGAATATAGTCTCGTCCGGCCTCGACGGATAACTGAAGCGAACTTCTCTCAATTCTATATCGCCGCAAATATCGTCAAGCTTTCGGCCTGTTGTGTCGTAAGCATCGATTTTAGGTCGCCTACTGATTGTTTCAAACATCTTATAAGCTGCGACTTGTCCTGCTGCAATAGAACTCATGCTAGGAGATGCTTGTCCAAGAGAACTAAAAAGAAATGTCAAGAGCAAAATGTTATGTTTACATCTATCATTGAAATCAATTAAAAATACTAAATCGACTAAAAAGACTTGTAGCACCTTAGCAATAATAGTAGTATACGAATAAATAATTTAGAATTTGGTGGCATTTTGATAGTAAATTCTAAAAAAAGTGACAGTAAGTGTAGTATTTTAGCCATTGTAATTGCTAAAAAAAAGGCGAGCAACTTACTGTGATCCCATCAAAATTGAAAAAATTATAGTGATAATTTTCCCTGCCGTATAATCTTTCTCTATAATCAATTTCCCGCCATACCATATGGCCAAAGCATAAGTGCAGAAAGCAATGAGAAGAACCGAACCAAATCCCAGTCCAGAAGCCACTCCTTCTTGCACTCCGGTCTTATAAGCTTTCAACAACGACTGATTATACTTCGCCACGGCTTGCTTCTCGCCTGTGAACGATGCAACCTGCGTTCAATTTCCTTCAGTTATTTTACACATTTCATAGTTCCACAAAGAACAATAAGAAACAATTTGTAGGTTGGTAGTTATATCACACAGTTCTGATTGAACTAATTGTCTCCTCTGCTGTAGATGCTGCTGTAGAATATGCTACTTGTCTTCGCGTCGTCACTTTCGCAATAACGATACTCATCACGGCGCTAGCAAGAACAAGAGGCGGAATACAGGACATCAAGACAAGAGTAAGAAGCCATCCCTTGATGAAGGCTATGATGAAACTTCCAACAAATGATCCCACTAACTGTATACACTGTCCTACCTATAATACCAAAGAGCTATGTTAGATCTTATATGTACACTAAAAATCAGCTAATAAATCAACTATCAGAACAAAATATACATTGAAAATAACTTAAATAATACATATATTTATACATAAATACTTAGTCATTGATTTAGTGGTTGAATTTTAATGTGTAAATAACATTTTTGATAACGAATACAAGACAATGATTAAATGAGAAACTTTTATCTTGAGAAGTACATGCTGAAGAAATGAGGAAGGAATGAAAAAGCTTCTATGTAGTGTACCTTCTCACCCATGGCTTCGCGAATTAGCATAGTGTCACTTGACATCCTTCCAACAACCTCGCCGGTGTTGGTTTCCGTATCGAAGAAGCTGGCATCTTGCCTCATAATTGTTTTTAGGTATAAACTTCTTATTCTTGCAGACTGTCTCTCCCCGGAGACAATCCAACAAGAAACCTCTGGCATAGTGCAAATATTTATCTTTCAACAGAAATAACTAGGAACCCAACATATTATGACCAATAAAGAGATAATTCATATAAATTTTGGATAATAACTTAATGTTGGATATATGAGTTACGGATAATAACTCATATAAATTTTGAATGATAACTTAATTATTGGCTTCCTAATGACTCCCTTAGTTTCGTAGCACTGTTCATTTCAAAATCAAAATAGATCTTAAGACTAAGTTAACATGGGTGTTATAATTAAAGAGTGAACTAGGGTTACCAACCACAAAAGTTTTTTTTTTTTTTTTAACACCATGAAAAATTTAAGTACACAATTCTAACTATAAAAATTGTAAATTAACTTGATCCTCGTTAAAAAAAAATTAATATGACAAAACTATCTAAGCTGTTTTTTTTTTGTCTAACTATCTAAGCTATTTGACAAAACTGCTCAAATAACTATATTTTTCGAGTAATTTTATTAAACAAAAACAATTTTTTATAGATATAATCGAATACTCAGGTGTTTCTGTGGTTTTAGTAGTTTGTTTTAATCTCATATATATATATATACATATATATATATTTTAGAATTAAAATCAATTAAGATTCCCCGATCTTGATTATACCTAAAACGCTTTTTAATTTATATATTTTGAGGTTAAAATTATCTATGTATATTTAAATCTTTCATTATTAAAAGTAGTAGTTTCCTTAAGAATTATCAATAGAGAGTCTAGTACTTACGAAGAAAAGATCCTGCAAATGAACCCAGAGCCAGGTATACAAACTTCAGAGCAAGCTGAGTAAAATTATAGCAGTAAGAGGTTAGATTTTGAAACCTTACCAGAAACTTGAACAAGTTGAAAAACAACAAAACTTTGCTATCTATATAGTTTACCTTGGAAACATCATGAACAACTTTATGGGAGTTTGAGGTCCCTCCAAATGCATCAATCAAATTCCCAAAAACAACGGTCATCAAGGGATTTGCCATTCCATTTCCAACAGCACCGATTGTCCCCACAATCATCAATGCATAATCCAAAGGGTCTGCAAAAGAAAAGAGCTTGTGGAAGGGGATTTTGTTTTTCGCTTCATCTTTTGCCTTTCTCTTCTCTGAATCTAACTCTTTCTCAGAATCACTTTGAGTGATTCCTTGAACCGTGCCAGCTGGTGGATCAGATGGAATAATATCACTTTCTAAACTAATCTGCCCTTCTGCTTTCTCCATGGAAGAATTTTAACCGGCATCAATGCCGAAAATTATAAAGAAACTACAAGAAAAATAATGAATACAACATCAATGCCGGAGGATCAAAAGCAGCTTGAAGCAAGACATGCTAGCTTATGTGAGCAACACAAATTAGTGTTCTCCAAACATAACATAACTTTTTTCTTTATTTATGTATATTTTAAGGAGTATTGCTAGATGAACAAGCAGATTTGACAACCAAATCCAATCAGGTCAGCTCAATTCAACAAATTGAAGAAGTGATAGAAGAAGAACCACAAGACTCGTAAGAGGAAGAATGAGAACTTAGTTAGATTTTATTTTTTTTTTTTAAAAAAAAGAGCTTGTACATTTGTCCTAAGGCAAAAGCAACAGAGAGCGCTGTAGTTCGTGCTGCTTAATTTCTACAGAAAGCAATGAAAACTAGCTTTATGAAACACTGAAACCAACCTTTTCGAAAACTTCTGGTAACGGAAGCTATTTCTGCATGAATGGAACAGCAAAAAACTAGAATGAAACCAAAAAGAAAAAATTGTATATGAAATAAGCGATAACCAACGACTTAAATGCATCAATGATTACAAGTTAAGAAAACGGTTTTGGAGTGCAGAGGTCAGAGGATGAGAGACAGTGAAACAAACATAGTTTATTAAGGTAAGTTATATGAATTAATCTACGCGTATACACTTCGTATACACTATTTTTAATACGAAAAATATAAAATTAGTACAAAAATTTTATTTTTGTATTGATATTTATTTATTTATATTTTTTTTAAAATTGATGCGTAATCCCAAAACAAACAAGGACTTTGGAATTTCCTATGATATATAGGATAGTATTAAATTGGTTACTCTTGGATAAAATGCAATAAAAATATAAGAAAAAATTGATAATCTAATATTTCTCGTATGGTTATTATTACTATTATTATTATTTGACATATTTGAATAATGTATATTTGTATAAGATATCTATATCTATACATCTAGACAACAAATAATAGAGACAAAACAAAAAGACAACATATAATAGATTTAGATCTCCATTTTGGTATCTAATTTTGTATTTTCAAAAATATCCTTCTTACAATATAATCACACAATTTAAAAAAAAAAAATTTAGGGAGTTAACTTTATTTCAACCAGTGTTTTAAATTTTAAACTATAGATATTAAATCTTAAATTATAAATTCAAAATTCTAATCCTAAATTCTTAAACTCTCATACTTATAAGAAAAATATATATCCATCCTGCCATTTTTTAATGTTAGATTTTTTGTTATTTTCAACATAAAAAATTATACCAAAATACTATATGTGCACTGTATACGCACCAAAAATCAGTTAATATATAAATACATACTTAGTTTAATTTATTTTTAATATCTATTATATTTTGTACTTTATTTAATATATCTTTTATATGGGTGATTTATCTTACTATACACCTGTCGGAAAATATATATGCTTATTTATTAAAAAGCAGTTAAAAAAAATGAAAGACACAAGCGTGCATGTTAATTTATAAGTAAATAATAAATTTTCTCCTTTATGAGGTGCTTCTAAAAGAGTTTTCCTTTTTACTTTATCATCTTTTTTCTGTTTTGTTTCATTTCCAATAATTTTTTTTAAGAAACTAGAAACCATATATCAAAATTGTGTTGAATGACTTCAATCAAATAAGTGATGATTTGCCCACTCATCATCATAAATTTAAAACATGGTTAGTTATATATATATGCTTTCTTTAATTCGTACGTTTTGTCCAATATATACTTAATTATATATATTCTGTTTAAAATATTGAGTTTATGACTAATGAACAACCACATCTACTCATTGATATGATTGACACTTAATCCATATAACACATAACTTTTTTTAATTCAGTTATATACTTATATACCTAAGTATATTCCCCATATATATCCATTTTTCTAGTGAAACAATGAAACATTCGATATATATTATTGTAATTTAGTAGTTAAATTATAGTAAAATATACTTTTTTATTAAAAAAAAGTATTATGAACAACATATTAATTCTACTTAAATTATATATTATAATTAAAATCAATTAAAATCAACCACAAAAATACAGAAATCCTAATTTCTTATTATATCTAAACACTTTCTAAATTTATAATGTCTTATGGCTAAGACCAGTGGATTAGTGATGAATTTTTTTTTCTAGTATTGTTTATATCTTTATACTTTTTCAGAATATAATGCTCATGCACATACCCTATGCTTCTATCTTGATGCGTATGCAATAATGACTAATGAGTCTCTTTAATAATTATATAAATAAATATAAATTTATCTAATTAATTAGTTGCCGGCCGGCCTCTGCCCAAACTCGTTTAAATTGTTTATGCATAAATATGATCATTGACTTCCTTAATTAATAATTAATTACTTATCTAACTACTGATTTAATTAAATACCTCTATCTAACTACTGATGTGACTTACTATATATATAACTCATAGGAATAGTATAAGCATTTATCTGGCTGTAACAACTAAGAAGATCACTTTAAGACAAATGAAGTTTGTAATTATTGGAGTAGTATTTTTCGAATCCAATTTCATAACAGTACAAAATTTGGACACAGTTAGATTCCTACTTATATTCTTACACATATGTAAATTGTCGTGATGGATGCCTCTTCCTGATGAAATTAAACATATAATATCAATAACAAATTATGAATTATTCGTTACTAATTTAAAAAGATACATGTGGCAAGCATATTCTAATAGGAGAAGTATGTACTTTCAAGAATTAAAATTAAAAAATACCACAAGATGTCTAATAGTGATGTGGTATCTAAATTTTTTTTTATCATAGAATAAATATATAGTTATTATAGAGAATTCATTAAAGCATTGTTTGCTTGGAGGGAGAATGGAGGGAGAGAAATCGGAAGGAGAGAAAAGGGAAGGAAAATTTCAATTTTCCTTTCTTTGTTTTAAAAAAAAAAACCAAAAGGGATAAATTAAACGGTATAAAAAGTACCATGGGTCCCACTGGAAAATTTTCATCCCCATTAGGGACGGAAAATTGAAGGGAAATGTGCCAAAATAATTGTTTTTCCCATATTACCCTTAATTAAAATAAATAGATTCTTCTTCTTCTTTGAGACAAGCTTCGTCTCTCTCTCACTTCTTCTTCTTCTCAATTCAAGGAACATCTCTCCATCATCTTCTTGGTTTCTCTGTTTAACTTCATACAAACAGAGGTATGTTTCTATCACTTTTAATAACTAATAATCTCTTTTTATATTTTCTTCTTCACAAGTGAAACTAGTTACCCAGTATGGATTTGTTATAGTTTTTTTTTTTTTTCATTTTTTAGTTAATAGTAATAGCATTCTTGTTTTTATTTTAACAATGGAGTGCTATTAAGATAGTAATTAGGTTTTTTTATAATAAGAAAAAAAGTGTTCATAGAAAGAAAAAATTAGAGTTTGTCAATGTTAGAAAAAATTGATTGCAATTTGTTTTTTTTGTGTGTGGGAAAAACCTTTTGTTTTTCACGATTCCTTTTGCCAATGTTTTTATTTTATTTTTTTTTCTCTATTTAGCATTACCATTTTTTCCCTTTCTTGCAATGAAACTCTTGGGTCTGAGTACTTTGGTATTGCTGAACCTGAGTACTTTGGCTGTTTATTTTAGTGGACTCACCATTTTAGTTGCTTGCTTTAAACTTTGTTTGATTGTTTTTGTAGTTTAGGAATAGACAAGAAGTTAAATGATGAAGATTGAGATTTGTTATGAGTTTCTTCTATCATATTCACTTGAATCTTGAGTAATAATTGATTGCATAATTGTTATTAACAGTAAGCCATGGAACACATCTTTCTCGATGATTTTCCATTACCCCAAATATTCAACTTGGGCGTTGAAAATAAAGATTATAGATTAGCCGCTCTTATAGATGATGAGGGACGTACTGTTGAAGTTCAAAGACAAATGTTAACTGTTTTAAAAGAGAATTGGGAGAGAAATAGGCGAGTTTGCACAATAGCAACGTTATGTCACAGTGTACACATGTTATATTTACTGAAAGTGATGGCCAATAGGATTGAGAAACCCCTTAGAGATAATATTGCTGGGAGAGAACAAATTCGAGCCACTTTGTTACAGCAGTTGCACGAACTAAATAGGTGTCGAGATATTTTGAGAATGGGGCCTCATGCCTTTGTAGAATTATGTGAGAAGTTAAGGACAACCGGTCATGTGAAAGATACTATACATGTAATAGTTGAGGAGCAAGTTGCTAGGTTCTTATATATTATAGCTCATAATGTAAAAAATAGAACCGTTTCTTTTTTCTTCCACCAATCCGGAGAGACAATTAGTCGTTACTTCCACGCTGTTTTAAGAGCTATCATTTCCCTCGAAGAAGAATTTCTTCAGCAACCTTCAGGAATAACTATCCCACCGAAAATTCTTCATAGCAATAGATTTTACCCATATTTTAAAGTATGCTTAGTTGAATAATTTGAATAGATAGTTATTTGAAATGGCATGCAACAAAAATATTAGTGTATTTTAATTGAGTAATATCATTTAGGATTGTGTTGGAGCCATTGATGGGACACATATCAGAGTTAAAGTACCAATAGCTGATCAACCTAGATTTCGTGGTAGAAAGGAATGGCCAACTCAAAATGTCCTCACTGCGTGTGGCTTTGATATGAGATTCACTTATGCTTTAGCCGGATGGGAAGGCACTGCTTCTGATTCAAAAGTTCTTAAGAGTGCACTATCAAGGGATGATAGGCTCACAATTCCAAGAGGTCTGTTCGTTTAAAAAAATAACATTAATATGATTAGATGAAGAGGTCATATCTAAATTATATTCTTCGTAACACAAATTTTTTGTTTAGGAAAATTTTACCTTGGGGACACTTGATTCATGCTTAAACATTGTCTAATTACTCCCTACCGAGGTGTAAGGTACCATCTGAAAGAGTTTGCTGGACGTGAACCAGAAAATGCACACGAATTGTTTAATCTCCGTCATTCTTCCTTAAGAAATTTGATTGAAAGGTCCTTTGGGGTTTTGAAAAAAAGGTTTGCGATAATAGCAGGTGGTATAAAACCATACTATGACGTGGAGGATATGGTTGACATTGTCCTTGCATGTATTATATTACATAATTTTTTAATGGGTGTAGATCCTGATCAGCATTTAATTGCTCAAGTCGATCGTGAATTACAAAGTAATAATCTCGAAGGCAATATTGAGGAAAGAGATGAACAAAATGAAGATTATAGACGAGGAGCAGCTCTTAGGGATAATATTGCGGCTCAAATGTGGGCTGACTATCAAATGGGAGGATGAGACTTTCCTAACCTATCACCCTACTGATGGAATGAAAATATTTTGGATTTAAACACAATTTGTGAATGTCGTGTTCATTATGTGTTAAACTAATATATTTTGAAGTGTATGAAAGTTATGACTATTTTAAAGGTCATGAAAATTTTGTATGTACAGCATGTATTTGAAACATTTGCTTGTGATGAGAATGAAATTCTAGACTTAATTTCTGCCAATGTTAGCGTGTGAATCACTTATTAAGGTAACACCGTTGATTAATTGGCAAATTCATTGTTAATACTTTTAATTTTATTATTATGAGAGTTACTTGATAAAAAGATGACTTCTATTTTTGGTTTGTTTGTTTTGAAGGCTGAGACATCTCAATGGCAAAGAAGACATCATCTCAAGGTGACACATCAAGCAAAGACAATTTGAGATGGACAAAAGAAATGGATGCTGCTTTTCTTGATGCTTTAATTGAGGAATGTGGCAAAGGAAATAGAGTGGATGGCACTTTTACTACAAGTACATATGACAATGTTCTTTCAACTCTGAAAGCTGCGTTTGGAAACCATTGAAGGATCACTTTGGGGCTTGCTATGATCTTTTTCATAACTTAAGTGGATTTTCATGGAATCCAGACACAAAGCTCTTTATGGCTGAACCTGAAGTTTGGGAAGAATTCATAAAGGTAATTAATATCATTAAGTTGATATGAACTTTGAGTATATGATATATAGTGGTTATCATAACTATTCGTTAGGATTCAAAATTATAAACACTTTATGCTTCTTGAACTAGCAAAAGTATAAGGACAAGCAATATTTCAGGATAAGAGGATAATAAAAAACAATTTTTTGTATATTAATGTTTAAAGCTACGAGATGGGCATGAGAAACTTTTGTGTTGTCTTTCGTAAACTAAATTACATGATCCTTTCTTAAGGTACGTAGCATTTCTTTAATTTATTGTTTATGTTGATGTGTGTAGGCTTTGGTTTGGTGGATGGTTGTTTCTTTTTGCTTTTGTTTGTCTTTAAAGTATGGAAATTTTGTTGTGTAGGCAAGACCAGATGCAAAGAAGTGAATGCGAACACCAGTCAAGAATTACGACAAGCTATATTTTATATATGGTCAAGACAGAGCAACTGGAAATATTGCTAAAACTGCCAAGGAAAGGAATAGAAGTATGGACATGATGAAGGAAACAATTAATCTTAATGATAATGACTTTCAAGAGATTGAGGGTGAATCAAATGATTGGCAAGCCACTCCCTGGTCAACTAGTGTTGCTGCAGGGAATAGTCCTGATATATGTAATTCAAATCAATCCAATGGAGCTAATGGAAATCAAAGAGGTACTAAGCGTAAAGCATCAACGAGCGGCTTACTTGAAGCTGACATGGAAAGAATGAGCAAGGGCATTCAAGGATTGACAGAAACATTGAAAGATGGAAATAAGTATTATGATAGATCACTTGATATTGCTGAAAAACAGGCAGAAACAACAGAAAAACAACTTATGTTAGCTGAAAGACAAGTTATGATAGCTAAAGAACAAATTCAAGTTGCCAAGATTCACGCTCAAGCTGTTGAAAGGGGGATTACATTCCTTGAGCAAAGTAGAGTTCGAGTTTACTCTGAAAACAATGTGTATAATGAATTAAAAAAATTAGGTGTTGTGGATGAAATATTTCGGAGATGCTACCGTTTCTTATGCAGGGATGAAAGAGCAAAATGAGAATTTTTTGGTGTTCTCTTCGAAGACCGTCACAATGCATTATATGAATTAATGAAAGAAGCTGGTGAAATTTAGGAGAAACTCAGCCAATAGTGGTAAGGTACATATATTTTTTTGTGTGTAGTTATGGTTTCAGGCTCTAGTACTGTAGAATGTTAGTAAAGCCTTTGTATTTTGTAAGTAATATACTTATTAGAATTAAATGAGGCTAATGATAGGTTCATATTTTTGCTAAGCCTCTGTATTTAATAATATATACTTATTAGTTTTAAAAGAGGCTTATGGTAAATACATATTTTTGTTACTTGAATATGTGATTCTATATTTGAAAATCAACTGATGGAAATTAAATTATAAGAATGGGGTGCTGTGGAATTCCCATTGAAATGGGAAAAGACTGGTTTCTGGGAGGTGCTAAAGGGTTTAATAATATCATTTGGGCTGCTAGTGTTGTTAGGAGCTTGATACATCCAAAAATGGAATTGCCAACGTGATTTGTAATAGTATAGAAACTTAATACACATGAGAAGCTTGTGATAGGGTAGATACTAGTAGATCATATGGTGAGGTGTGTATTTTGTGATTGTTATGATCAAACCATCATTTCTTTAAGTTTCTGTTTGGTAGGAATACATGGTACAAAAATTTGTGTTGGTGGAAGATCAAATGGATGTGCTATGGGAATACAAAAAGAATGCCAATTGTGGTTGTTTACTATACCCAAGGAAAACATGAGGTTTTAGGTGAAGTTGGACAATCAGTCTATTTAATTGCATCGAATTGGTATTTTTGGAATACCCAATAATTAGGTGTATGTAATGACATGATATTCAAGCACAAGAATAACAAGCAGAAGGGATGATAAATAGAATTATTATGGATCATAATCAATGGCTATGCAAAAGTTAAGAGAGAGTAGAAATAACAAAGTGACAAGTGCATGACAAAGTGATAAGTGCATACAAAGGAGAAAATATAAAATCAGGTTGCTGGAAACATTGAAATAAATTATTAAATTAGTCATATTCAGAATATGGTGCAAAGTAGGATTTTTTGTGCAATTAGAATTATTTTGTAACAATAATAAAAAATATATTATTTCTTATGCTATTTTAAATAGGATATTGATAATAATAATAATAACTTCATTTAATTAATTATTGTATATTTGTTTTATTATAATTTATTATATCATATTTATTTTGAATTATTGATGTTATTAATATATTTTATTCTATCTCATTTTATTAACAGAATAATTTTCTACAAAGGAAAATTTTATTTTATTTTATTTATTTTAATTATAGGTAGAATTTTGGTTTTATAAAGTATAAGGATAAAAAAGTCATTTAACATTAATGTAATTTTCTTTTCTTTGAATTTTCTTTCCAACCAAACAACAAAAGTTATGTTTTATTTTCTTTCCTTTCTTTCCATTTTCTTTCTAACCAAACATACCAATGGAAAATAAAAATCTATTCATTTTCCTTTCTTTCCCTTTTTTCCTTTCTACTTCCTTTCTTTCCATTTCTTTCCTCCCAACCAAACGAACCCTAAACAATAGATGACAAAAGCAAAGTAGCACTTTATACCTTCATGTAGATGCCTTTCGAAGCTAATAGTTAAAAAAAAATATATCACCTACTGCAACAAAATTAAATATTAAAATCTACAATAATGCTAGCTAGGTAATTAATAAAAAATCAGTCACTATCAGCCAACAATTTATATTGAATGGTCTATTTTTTTTAGATTTTAAATATTCTGTTTATAGGTTTCGAATGTTCTATTTCTTTTGTTGATTATTGGTTGCTTTAGGTTTTGGATGTTCAATTTTTTTTATTGTGGACGTCCTATAAATAATGATTACGGATATTCTATTTTTTTGACTAATTTATTGGTTAAAAAAATATTGGTTATCTATAATTTTTTCTAAAATTTATTATTATTATTGTTAGAATATATTAGTATCAATCAATATCAATTAGTATCATAGATTTATCAGGTTGATATTACTCATAATTATAGGATATTAGGTTATTATTATTATGATTCTCTCTTTACCTATAAATAGGTTAGTCTATTATACTGTGACATACACAATTCTCATACATAAATCTCTCTCTATTGTGTCTTCTCTCTCCCTTTCTAACATGGTATCAAGAGCTTAGGTTCTTCCCAATTTTTTTTATGGGGATTACACCATGGTATTCTCCATAAAACCTTCTAGTCTTTTGGTTCTTGCACGAAAATAATTCTCGTGCAATGCATTTTCCTTTCTTTATGGTCATTTTTTCCATAACTATTTATATTATTGGATTCTCCTTTACTTTCCGCGTGCACAAAGATTTATGTTCTTGTTTCCTCCGATACTAGATTTTTGGTCCTTTTGCTCTCCCTCAGCAGTTCGCCAGTCTCTTTGTGGGAGTTTCGTCTTCCCCTTGGCAATTTCGCCAGTCTAACTATGGGAGTCCCATCTCCACCTTGTCAGTTTCACTAGTCTCTCTGTGGAAGTTCCGTCTACATCTCGGCAGTTTCGGCAACCTCTTTGTGGGAGTTCCGTCTCCATCTCGTTATGGTAATTTCGCCAATCTCTCTGTGGCAGTTCTGTCTGCACCAGTTTCGGCAATTCCGTCTGCACCTCGTTCCGGTAGTTCCGTCTGCATCTCGTTTCGACAGTTCCGTCTGCACCTCGTTCCGGCAGTTCCGTCTGCACCTGTTCCGGCAGTTCCGTCTGCACCTCATTCTGGCAGTTCCGTTTGTAACCCATTTCGGCAGTTCCGTCTGCACTTTGTTTTGGAAGTTTCGTAATCTATTTCGTTTTTTAAATAAGTTTCAAACTCAAGTGCGAGTTTGAGGGGGAATGTTAGAATATATTAGTATCAATCAGTATCAATTAGTATCATGGATTTATCAGGTTGATATTACTCATAATTATAAGATATTAGGTTATTATTATTATGATTCTCTCTTTACCTATAAATAGGTTAGTCTATTATACTGTGACATACACAATTCTCATACAATTCTAATACATAGATCTCTCTCTATTGTGTCTTCTCTCTCCCTTTCTAACAATTATTATTGTTATTATTTTAACTCAAATTTAATATATATTTTATATTTTAATGTATATTATTCGAAGAAAATTTCTCAAATAGAAAGATAAGTTTCTAGAAAGACTTCGTTTAATTAGCACAGAGACCTCATCAATCTTAGCAAAATCAGCCCTGGTTGCAGAAACTTTAGCCGTAAGAGAAGCCTTATTCCTAGCCAAAAGGACAGGTTTTAGCAAGGTGATTATTGAGAATGACAGCGGGATACTTACCCAAACAATTAAATCCAAGACCATTCAAGTGGCGATTTATCCAATTCTTCAAGATATATGGACCCTGCAAAGTCAAGTCCAAGAATGTGGCTTCACGTGGACTCCGAGAGAGGGGAATAACCTGGCCCATGAAATAGCACGCCTGGCATCATACCTTTCTCCATCAACAAGTAGGCTATATAATCTCCCCATCAACATCGCAAATATCCTACAGAAAGAACAAAGGGCCATATAAATAAATGCAGCAGGGAGTAGTAGTCAGAATCTACATAATCAAGCAACTGGTCCAAACAATAATTATAGCAGAGGAAACACAACACAGAATAATACATTGAATAGCCAAATTGTGGACTTCACAGTTCAATTCGTGGATAACAATCCTGACAGGGGGTATAGATTGGAGACAAACTACCAAATTTCAAACATTCATTTCAGATCAGCACATAATAAGAACAACTGGCAAGGATACTCTAGAGGAACAGAGATAGTACCTATCAATGATAGAGAAGGCACTCAACCAAGCTACTTCAGAATGACACCACAATTCTTGGCTGGATTTTAGAGCAACAGTGTTCGGCTCAGACAACCTCCTGGCCAAGCACCTTCACGAGCAGATTGGCAGCACCCACCAAATCCACACCACAGCACACAATTAGATCTTCAAAACCCATTGGAAAATGATGTGTGTACATCTTTGGTTGTTTTTTAGTCTCAATTTCTCTTAATTATTATGATATTCTTTGTGAATTATTGTTATTAATTGATCAATCAAACAAACTTGATGTTCTTTGAGTTGTGTTTGTGTTTTAGAGAATTCACTAAGAGTTTTTAGGTGATTGAAGACCATTTAAAGAGACATTGAAGCAAAGAAAATGAAGGAAAGCCAAGTATACTCCCAGTGAACCCCACGTTGTACGTCCACAAGCCACGCCATACGTGAGTAATTTGGCAAATGGCACAACTTGGACAGAGAGCCCACGTTATATGTGAGCTCTCCCACGTCGTACGTAAGCCAAAACGTCCAAGAAGCAAATTAAGACAGTGGCCACACGTTATACGTGGAGTCTTGGCATCATACGCGAGGAATTGGCACAAAGAAGCGGAATTCGGCAGAGAGTACACGTTATACGTGACTCTCCCCACATCATATGTGGGACTTGGAAGCAAAGAAGTTATCTGAGGAAAAGGCCCCACGTATAACGTGGGGCAGGGACGCTATACGTGGGAGCCAACGTTCACTTCCAGTACATTCTTTCATTGGCTTATCCAATCCAAGTCATTAGGCATCAACTTCACTCATTAATCAAGGGCATGATTGGAAAATTAAAGATATGATTGATTGAAGACTCAAGAGAAGAAGATAAAGACTTGTAACCATAAGAGATAAGATTAGGATTAGATTAGGATATGATTAGATTCTAATTTGAATGAATTGTAATTAGGATAGGTATAAGAAGTAACTTAACCACTAGGGTTAGGGACTTTAGCATAGACGTTTTCCATTAATCTTAGATCTAGTTTTCATTATGCAAGGCTAAACTACTCCATTGTTAAGGGTGAGGAGCTCTGTTCACCCAGCATGAGGTAGTCAACTATGTACATTTGTTTACTAATTCATTGAGGTATTTTCATTTATCTTCTATGCATGATTTAATTTTCTGTCCTTCATCCCAATAGTTTAGAATCACTGAGAGGCGTTCTTAACTTGTCTACGGCTAAATTAATTAGATTGAGAGATCTATTAGTTTATGCTAGCTGGAAATTGAATCACATAATCAATTAAGTCTAACTAGAGATAGTCAAGCTAATTGTTATGCAACTAAAATTCTGTGAGTTAAAATTGGA
>JASCZI010030328.1:23536-35069 GCA_036250425.1 Stylosanthes scabra
AACATATAATCTAATCTAGGATCACTTTTGAGACTCATAAGGATTATAATCGGATTTAGATCTTCATCTAGTTATTTGATTGATTGACTAAGAGATTAGCTTTTGATTAGGTAATTAGAAACTGAGTTACTAAGAGATTAGGGCTTAGTTACACTAGATTCGTTGTGCTTGATAACTGAGAACCTAGAATTGGTATTCGAATGTATGCATTGACCCTCAAGGGAAAAACATCTCCGAAGCTCTTAACACTTCATTCCATTGATTAATTCTCAAGTAAACTTTCTGCACTCTTTACTCTTAATTTCGTGCCACATACACCATCATTCTCTCAAGTTTTATCTGATTAGAATAATTAAGAGATAGTATTGTTTAGTCCTTTATTCCTCGTGGGAACGATACCCACTTCATCGTGGTATTACTTGTACGATTCGGTGCACTTGACGAGATCGGAGCGTATCAGGAAACAACTTGATTACTGCTCCTCCCTTAGATGGTGCTGCCTCTGGCCTTGACCGTAGCACTCCCTGCCGGAGGAACCCACACCGCAATCCATACCTCCAAACCGATGTGGCCAACGATTCCATCTCACTTGAGCTGCAACCAGGAACAGAGCACAACATCCCTGCCGCGACGACGCCGTTCAATCTGGTGCGATCGTTCGATGACAGCGTTCACCATTGTTTTCGACCATACCCCGATGAGCAAGATGACGAGCACGACAACATTATTAGCGGTGAAAGTGCGTCTCAGGTGCCGAAGATGAATGACTTGTTTGCTGGCGTCGTTGACAATAGCAGCCAACACAGCGTCGGGGAAGGCCGGCGATAACGCTTCTGGGCGTGGCAGGGTCGTAGACGATAATGGGAGCAGTAGCAACTAGGGTAGGGAAGTTTAGCAAGATGCCTCCCATCAGATTACAATTCGGAGACCTCGTGTCTACTGCTGGGTGGTGAGACCGCTAGCTAAGCGAAGGCGGACCGCTAGCTCGGCGATGGCAGACTTCCTCTCCAGGTGAAGGACGCCGCCAACAAAAGCTCTGAAATGGAACTCGATCTCAGCAACGCACTCAGGAGTGAAGCAGCTGCAGCTACCAGGCTCTCTTCCAAGTGGGTCGAGTCTAGGTTTGTGGGGAAGCGGGTAGGTTTAGATGGGCCTGGCCCAAGTCCAAAAAAAAAAAGAAGAAAGACTTCGTTTAATTGATGTATAGGATGAATCGTCTTAGACATAGACATAAATAATAAAGACATGGATACAAAATATTTATGTATGTTTCGTGTTTGAATAAATTAATAAAGAGTAAATACCCTTTCTGTACTTTTTCGTTTTGGACATGGCACCCCTTAATGAATCGAAAATCACAGAGCGGTCCCTAAACAATTTAAAAATTGCACAAATCAACCCCTGATACGTCACATCGTAACCTATTCTCAGGGTTAATTTGTCTGTTTTAGGGGTTGATTTCTCCCATTTATTAATTTTATGGGGGCCGCTTTGTGATTTTCGATTCATTAAGAGGTGCCATGTCCAAAACGAGAAAGTCCAGGGACCAGATTGGATGTTTACTCATTAATAAACAAGGTATAAAAATATTCAAAAAGACTAAATTACCGTTAACTCATCGGTCGTCAACTCTATTACCACCATTGCATACCCACCACCTCAAAGACTACCACTACCACTACCACTACCACTTATCTTTAAAGTCTTCTAATCTTATCTCAAATAATCATTACCCAACGGAGTTTATTCAACAAACATATTTATTAAAATCCAAACAACAGTTGCATTGACAAATATGGAACATATTAAACCCACACACATTCTCATCCTATACATACTCAAAATGAGGGAACAACTAACTAAAATAATTATTAAAATGTGTAAGTGTTATAAAACTAAAGCTATAAAATAGAGAATAAGAGAAAAGCAATAGAGAAAGCTAGAGACAGCAAGAGAGAGAATTTCTTATTGATTTCTGAATATGAAAAATTTAATGAAATCATAACCCTATTTATACTTGAAGATTTACTATTACATGAAAAGGAATGAACGGCTATGATTTATTTACTATACGACATAGTAACTTGATCAGGAATGGACGGCCATGATTGATTTGGGTTACTGTGCAAACAGTAACTGGCGGCTAACCACTTGCCACCCTTAACCATTCACAACACTCCCCCGGATATGCCTCATTAAAAACCTCGCCAAGAAAAACCATGTGGGACAAAAACCTGACTGAGGGAAAAAGAGTGCGATATCCTATGTGATGAGCACTGCCTCGTTAAAAACCTTGTCCGGAAAAACCTTGTGGGATAAAAACCAGATCAAGGGAAAAAGAGTACAGTCTCCTCCTGTTGGTAATATCATTTGATATCTCGCAATCGTCGCATGCCGATTTTGTATACCAACTTTTCAAAGGTGGATGTCGGGAGTGCTTTTGTGAATAAGTCCGTCAGATTATCACTTGAGCGGATCTATTGAACATCAATTGACCCTTGATTTTGAAGGTCATGAGTGAAGAAAAACTTGGGAAAAATATGCTTCGTTCTATCTCCCTTGATGTATCCACTCTTGAGCTGAGTGATGCATGCCGTGTTATATTCATACAGAGTTGTTGGAGCTATCTTCTCATCAGACAACCCGCATGATGATTGAATATAACCAATCAAATTTCTCAGCCAAAAACATTCACGACTTGCTTCATGTATTGCTAATATTTCGGCATGATTTGAAGAAGTCGCGGCTATAGTCTGCTTCGTGGATCTCCATGATATGGCCGTGTCACCAAATGTAAACAAGTATCCTATTTGAGATCTACCTTTATGGGGATCAGATAGATACCCTGCATCTGCATAACCCACCAATTGTGGTTTAGATTCATATTTATAAAATAACCCCATATCAACCGTTCCACGAAAATACCTAAAGATTTGCTCAATTCCAGTCCAATGTCTTCTGGTTGGAGAGGAATTATATCTTGCTATAAATTTACAGCAAACGATATGTCGGGCCGCGTATTGTTAGCAAGATAAATCAATGCTCCAATAGCACTGAGATATGGTACTTCAGGACCAAGAACTTTCTCATTATCTTCTTTAGGTCGGAACTGATCCTTTTTCACATCTAATAATCTTACGACCATTGGGGTACTTACTGGACGTGATACATCCATGTAAAATCTCTTGAGAATTTTCTCAGTATAAGTCTTTTGATGAATAAGTATGACATCCCTCATGTGCTCGATTTGCAGGCCTAGACAGAACTTAGTTTTTCCAAGATCTTTCATTTCAACTCTTTTTAGATCTTATAATTGTCGGAATCTCTTCAGGAGTTCCACTGATATTTAAATCATCATCTATTGCAATTATAATGAATTCCAGATGCAGATTTCTTTATAAAAACATACGGGCAAATATCATCATTCTTGAACCCCTTTTTTAATCAAATACTTTGTAAGACAGTTATACCACATCCTTTTGGATTGCTTTAGATCATATAAAGATCTTTGCAATTTAATAGAGTATAAACATGAGGACATTCATTACATGATTTCGATATCTGTAATCCTTCAGGGATTTTCATATAGATATCACAATCTAATGATCCATATAAAGCACAATATCCAATAGATAGATATTTAGCTTATGGTATAAATAAACTGATCAAGTAACCAGTACAACTAAATCCGCTTCAGGGGAATATATATTTCTTCTATGAAATATTTTTTTATTCAAATCAATGTATCATAAGCAAAGCTTAGTAATATACATTTTTCTTATTTCATTTTCTCATGAATACTTATTTGTATTCAATAAATTTTACATCTTCTGGTGTACGGACTTCAGGTCCAAAAACTTCACATTTAGTGAAATATTTAAGCTCACATGGCTTATCTTTATTTCAGCCAATCATTTCTTTGTCGACATTAATTTTTGGCTTTAGATCCTCATTCATGTATGATATATAACATACAAATGTTTGCAAACATATTTATAATTATCACTTTTCGATTCCATTTTTCATTCATAAGGACATAGTTTACTGAGATCTCATCATTTCAAATTTAAAGTACTTAAACGACTTCTAGCATTTAAACTATGTCAAAACTTTAGACAACTACAGGTGTCATTACTTTGTATTCATCTTTCTTCTACAGGAAGATTACTTGCCTCTTGTAACATCATTTGCCCATATTCTTTTGAATATTTTTATATTTGGAATCGATTGGCCTACTACGCTTCTGACGTATATTTATTTCAATGGCCATATGTTCAACAGGGACATCAATTTGAATTTGGGCATTTTCTTATTTGGGTATAAGATCATAAAATGCATCATAAATTTATTATGAACTTCTGGTTCATATTGTCATATTCGAGGATCTGAAATCATATTAATGCATTTTGATCTCTTTTACTATGGAAATTATGTTTTTAACTTTCCATTATCTCCCCCTGTTGGAAACATTTTCCATCAAATTGGCAATGCACAATAAGCAGCCAATGATACTTCTCATCAATAAAGAAAAATCATATCCAACATATATTTCCAATAAAGAACTTTTATCATAGTTCTACAAACTTTAAAATGGAATTATTTGGCTTCAGGCCAAAGCTAATAGTGGGGGAGAATTTTGATGTTACCACAACTTTCAAGTGTTACGATAACAAATGTTTATGTGGATTTGTTCTCATATCTAACATAGCAATAATCTTGAGGCATTCCATAAACAATAATGGCGATTCAATTTGTGTAGGAACATAAACTTCTGGATGTTCAATTATGATGCGTGTGCATCATTAATGGTTTTAGGCCCTAATTTCATGTGCTTTTAACGATAATTTAGCTTAATACTCAAGTAAATATATTCAAATTACAATCATTTACCATCTTGAGTGTTTTGTTATATTTTATAGGAAATTTCAAAGAAAAGAAATTAGGAGCAAAGCACAACTTGAAGAAAGAAGAAGAATTGAAGAATCAAGGCATTTTTGAGGATGGGTATCGATACCCAGTAACATGGTATCGATACCCAAGGGACAAGCTCACACCAAGTCACGTTCAAACGTGAATCAGGCGTGATCCAAGGCCCAAAATGGCGCTAGGACCGCGTTTAGGCCACGCCTAGGCGTGGGCTTTCACCACTCACCACGCCTAGGTGTGGCCAAGGAGGCCCAAACCACGCCAGAGCCAAGTTACAACGTGATCCAGGCGTGAATCACAGCCCATGACCGCGTCATCATCACGCCCCAGCGTGAGCCCAGCGTGGATCCAGCCTCAAGCAGCAGCCTTGACCGCGTCTCTCTCAAGTCATGACTTGAGCTCAACGTGACTCCTCCTCAAGCACCTCAAGGCCCAAACCTGATTGCTTGACTCAAAGCCCAATCTTGCAAGTTGGTTCAATCAGTGAATGTAAATTAGGTTTAGTGATTAGTATATATAGTTATAATTAGGTTTAGGAGGAGGAGAGAGGGACTCATTCATTCAGCAGCCACACTTACTTTAGATTCAAGTTTCTCCTCTCCTCTGTTCATCACGTTCATACTCAGTAATTAGGTTTTCAATGAATTTCCTTCTCTGTTTTGTGATGTTCATCATGATTATGAGTAGCTAATTCTCCATAAGCTCAGGAATGGGAGCTCTGTCCATTCCAAGCACAGATCCATGATTTGAATTCAAGTTCTCTTTGATTGCAAGCTTCTCAATTCTATGTGCAACATCTCTGTTCTTCAATTTTGGGAATTAGTTAACTTAGAGGTAACTCAATTCCTTGCCTTCAATTTAGTGATTTTGAGAGAAACCTAAATTGTTTGTGTATGAGATTTGTACTTCATAATTAATTAATAAATTAGAGATAATTAATTGGTTGATTATGCTATTGTGTGAATTCCAATTAGGGTTTATTAGATTAGAGATAACTAATTAATTCTTTTTGTGATTTACATAATTGAATTAGATATGTTCTTCACCTCGTCTCCTATTTGATTAATTAAGAGATTAATAATTAATTAGGATTAGAGAAACTAAATCACTAAGAGATTAGGGTTTAGTTAATTAGGGTTCTATGTGAATTGATGATTACTTGCATGAGAAGTAACTTGTTTATTTGAATTAGGGTTGTGTTTGGGTGAACATCTCTTGTTCCTTGGCTTGTCCTTCATTATTATTCATTAATTCTAAATTTATACCTTGCTGTCCAAGTTTGCATTTTAGTGATTTAATTAGGATTTGAGTGATTTTGCATGATTTTAGTGATTAGATTTGTTTAGGATAATATTAGATTTGATTAGATTTGAATTTGATTTGTTTTGATTTGATTAGGATTAGTTGGGATTAGATTTAGGTATATTATATCTCTCTTGATTTTCATTTGGTCTAATTAGATAATTAATTAATCATTATTGATTAGTCTATTAATCTCCGTGGGAACGATACTCTACTCACTCTTTATTACTTGATACGATCCGGTGCACTTGCCGGTGGAAGTTTGGAATTTCGCAAGGATTTCGGGCATCAAATTACATTCACCATTGGCCATATAATAATCAATTTCACAAACACTGTGAATATAAAGTTTGATTAGATCATTGAGACTTTTGTGTTCTTAGATCAAATACTTGTGCAAGTAATCATGCAAACTTCAGGTTGCAAGTCAATAATAAAATATACGTATGTCGGTCTTATAAACGTATATATCAAGAACACGAACTGTCTCATCAGATCTTACATGGTGAAAAATTCTTCACACATGTATCATTGTGAATTCCTTCTGGAAATTTCAGAAATTCAAACTTTTGTTGGTGATGGCCATTAAGTATTGAGAACATACCATATAAGAAAACTTATTATATTGAAGAATCTTCTGGTCTTTCAATAAGTACTCATAAGTTTTCATCCACTTTCTCATATATTTATCATGTCAACTGATAAATATTTTGTATAAGTAAACTTCTGGTTTACTATACATGTGATTCTATTATACTATAATAAGTGTAATACATATCAAAAGATATTATATACTTCCAGTTTATCTTTTTCTTAATTATTTTAATCACAACTGGAACATAAAGGTACTTATAATTTCCTTAATTCGTCATTCCACTATAATATTTGCTTCAGGAAATATCTTTAAAACTAATAAATTTTATGATAATCAAAATAATAGCTCTTCTGGAGTATTTGAATTCATCAAACTCAATTAATTATTTTGCAGGTATTTAATTATACTTTTCTAGAGTATGTATACATATATAATACATTTTGTTCAGATAATTATTTATACATGCAAACAAAGTCACCATGTGCTGCAATTATAAGATGTTAAGTGACAAAATACGATAAATAAATTTGCATATGTAACAAATTGAATTCTTTCTTAAAATAATTATCTACTAACATTAACACTTTCACTTTGATCATTAATTAATATAAATATATTAAATTTAATACTATATGTAAATTTTTTTTTCATATTTTGAAAATATTATTTTCAAGTAAAAATTTCATTAATCTTACACAATATAATATCTCCTCCTCATGGTAGCTCAAGTAACTATACAAAAATCATAAGTCATATTTTATGAATAAATCAAAGGTTCATATAATTTTCAGTATACAAAAGCAACCATGAGACTATTATCAATATATCAAACTATTATCTCTAATACATACATACTTTATCATCTCTTTATGAAATTGAGATATTGGGGATAAGAGATTTATAATTAATCAAATCAATCTATAAATTGGTGATGATAAACTCACACAATAAAAATCATATATATATCATGAAAATTTTCTTCAATATATATTCACTTCCGGAAATAAAAAAATCTCAAAATATTTATTCATATATTTCAGGTAATATGAATACTAAAATTTATTCCTTTGATTAGATAATCTTTTAATAATTTTCCATAGTTAATGCAACGCTTTTGCATAACAGGTTTATGGCTACGCTTTTTACAAGGGTGGCATTTGATTATAGATTTTGCCACATTTATATGCTATGCATACTGAAGCGTAGTTGTAGAGAGAATTGGTACGTTTTTAAAGCGACGCTTTTTCTCAAAGTGTGGCACATGTTTATACTTATAAAAGCGTGCTATATGCTCAAAAGAGTGGCATTCATTATAACGCTTTTCTGCACTTACTGGAATAATTTTATAATAAAAAAAGTATCATAACTGCTTCTGGTAGATCAAAGAACTATCATAATCCATAATAATGAATTTATATGTGCTCCCACTAGGATGCAAACTTCATTGTAAAATGGTATTTTCAGGATCCATTACTTCATAATAAATATGCGTAATCCTACAGGGATTGACGCTTTAAATATCCAATAAAAACACCTCTCTTAGGTGTTAATATCTTTTCTTTTGAATTATTATTCCAAAGATCTTTAAGATCTTTTAGCATAAGGTACTCATCTTAAATGTACCACACTTTTTCAAATAATAACCATGTCAAATTCTTGAACAATTCCTTTTTGATGTGGAAGATCCGATTATACCGCAACCACAGAGCATACTAAGAATTGAACATTATTATCCATGTGAACCGATCATATGTGATCATTCTAGATCCACATCTAATTGGTGTCTTCAGGACATACCAATTAACAATCATAATTTAAGGTTCATAGTTCAATCTTAATGGTGTCTTCAGGACTCATTCAATCATCATGAATCTTTATCTTCCAAGATCAACAATTCCTTCATAGGGATATTAAGAGGAAATTTTGACATAATTAAAATTCATTACCTTGAATTTTCTCTTACTCAAGTTTAGAACTCTCGTGCTTCAAAGGGAATAGATCAGAGCCTCGTGCAGATAACGTGTTATAAAATTAAAGCTATAAAATAGAGAATAAGAGAAAAACAATAGAGAAAGCTAGAGAGAGCAAGAGAGAGAATTTCTTATTGATTTCTGAATATGAAAAATTTAATGAAATCATAACCCTATTTATAGTTGAAGATTTACTATTACATGAAAAGGAATGAACGACTATGATTCATTTACTATGCGACATAGTGACTTGATTAGGAATAGACGACCATGATTGATTTGGGTTACTGTGTAAACAGTAACCGGCGGCTAACCACTTGCCGCCCTTAATCATTCACAATAACCGGCTAACCACTTGCCGCCCTTAATCATTCACAACAGTAAGATCAATTTGAATCATTAGTTTTAAATAATTTTTTTAATTGAATAATATTTTAAGGACTTTCTCAAATTAAATTTAAACATTAATTATGACTTTAAAAACTTCTATATTTAAAGTATCATGTTTAAAATTAAAAATTAAATAAGTACCTTCCAAAATTAATGTTTATTTCTTTCTTCAATCAATCAAAATGTTTCTTGAAGTTTGTAAGATCAATTTGAATCGTTAGTTTTAAATTATTTCCTTAATTGAATAATATTTAAAGATTTTGCCAAATTAAGTTTGAATTTGAATTACATTTTAAAAACTTCTATATTTAAAGTATGATATTTGTAATTCAAAATAAAATAAGTACCTTCCAAAATTAAATTATATAAAGTAATAATTTGATTTAATGACATTGATACAATAAAAAAAATGAAAGAAAAGAATCTTATCATAATTTAATACTGATCATATTCTATATAAAGGTTAGAAATCCATTATTATACACCTTTTACTTGAGATTCGACTCGCAAGTTACATCAAAAGTTATCTTTTTTGGTAAGCTAAAATCAAATGGCTTTTGCTACTGATTTTCTTGAATATCTTGGTCCTAAGAAATTTGGTTGATGCTTCAATGTCTACTTGATTTGGTTGTGAGAAGAACCTGATAAGAATAACGAGAAAAAGATCAATAGTATTGACATGGTCATCCAAGATATTAATGTTGTTGTTTTTATTTGATATTATATTATTGTATTATAATCTGTCGACTTGAAAAGTTTAGATGTTGTAGATTAATATTAATATTTATATATTTTATAATCAGGGCACTCGAGTACAATGATGGATTCCAAATTATTTGTTTAAGCAGTGGAAGGATAAGTTTAAAGAGTTTAAAATATATACCATGAGTAATTTCATAGTGGCAGACACTAGACCAAGGACGTGTGCCATGTAAATAGATCCTAACCTTTTGCAAGAAAACAATTGTTTAGTGTGTTGAAATCTCATTTTTTGAACTGCGTCTTTTTATTATGAAGGTCATACCAGAATTGTTACATGCTGAATCCGCTGATCCTTATGAACTTTTTGGTTAGTTGAACTCTTTGTATTTTTTAAGGCGTGATGCACTCATTTAGTTTGACACGGTAATAATGAAGTCTTTCAAATCGATAATGATATGATTCATGAATTCATATAGACATTGTCAGTGAAATGGTGGGGAAGCAAGAGCTAAGAAAAATTGTGATAAATAAAGGAATAAAGACAAAGCGAATGGTCGTTACATTTAAGGATATTGAGTAAGTTATTTGGTGATAAATATTTTATTTCACTAGCTTCACTTTTCCCATATTGATTTGATGTAATAAATTTCTTAGAATACTATTAAAAAGTAATATAAAACTAAGATATACAACAACCCTACGTAGCGTGTGTCACACGCTAGTTTTCTTTATAATAATATCTTGGAAACTTTTTTCATGTGGCAATCACTTTTAGCGGAATATGATGTTCCGGTTATATTCACCGTTAAGATTTATTATTAAAAATGATTAATGGATGAGATTTAATGTGCTAAATATTAGATAGTATCTTTTTGTTATAGTTTATGCTGGACTCCCAACAAGCTCTAGAGGTTGCAAGTGTACGTGGACAGTTTTATGTTGACTTAACTATCCAACGTTGGTCCAAACCAAGCCTTCAAGCCAAACCGTACAATCAATTGAGCTTACAGCTGAAACGCCATTGGAGTTTGGACTTTTGAAATCATTTTTCTGTTCTATTCACATTATGCATGTGGGGAATGAAATAGGAAAAATAAATTTTGCTGATTATTATAATAATGATTAATGATTCAATAATTTGAAAATTACTTTAAACGTTTTATCTATTTTATAAAATAATTATATCTATATTTGTTTAGCATTCTAATAAAATCCTTTAAATAAAGCATGCAACTGAATTTAATTTGCTTTTTATTATTTCATTTTTATGCTATTTTTCTTTTTCTTTTTCGTTTTTAAAAATTTTTTAACTTTTTCTAACAAGTGTCTATATAAATAGTAGAAATTTTTAATAAATATATTATAAATATCTTGAAAATTTTATCAATTAAGTAATTTTAGTGTATTTGTTAATAATATATTTTAAAAATATAAATAGCATAAATTAATGCTTGAGATTTTACAAAATTGCATTCTTTTTTTATGATTTAACCTTGATTAATAGTCTAATGAATTATTTATTTATTCCCACATTAACTAAAAATGAAAAAAATTATAAATTCAAAATATTAAAAGAATTAGACACCAAATTGACCATTATATATATATATATATATATATATATATATATATATATATATATATATAT
>JASCZI010030328.1:35202-71455 GCA_036250425.1 Stylosanthes scabra
TTTTAATATACACATAATAACATAATTGATGACCTATGTGATTCTATTAAACTTTTTAAAAATATTATCACTTTATTTATTATATGAACTTATATATTTTTTTATATGTGTTTTTTATGGGAAAATCTTTAATTGGATTTGAACATATTAAATTTACTTTTTCCTAATATGCTAGCCATTGCCCATATATTAAGAAGCTAAGGTTCTTTTTTAGTTGATTTTTGTGACAAATTATCACTATAACAATGTTATTTTAGTCATTTCAATATTCACTACAAGTCAAATAATTAATTGGTAAACTTTTCATGTATTGGAATATGATGTTTCAGATTTATCAATGGAAATATGAGATAATTTTCCTATCTTATATCTTTACTTTTAATACACTAATTTTTTATTAATAATTATTAAGATAAATTTGATTGACTAGGATCAAAATGTATTAAATGTTATTGAAATAAAACAAAAATAAAATTTGACAAATAAAATGAAATGAAAGGAGTAATAATTTTAAGGTTTCTTTGACAAAGTTGATTCATCAAATGTCTGATGACCTCTTGTAAGGTTCTCCAAACGAGTTACAAATTGGAAAATATCCCTTGTAGATGACCCATCTTCCTTTAATGCATTTGCTGCAGCATCTTTGAGCTCACCAATTCTTTGTCGAATCCCATTTGTTTCTTCACCGACCATTAAACCCTTTACCACCACAGCAATCTCCTCTCTTTCTACAATGCCACTGCTATTAAACTTGGGCCTGAGAGCCACTCTGAGGCCTTCAGTTAACAAAACAGCATTCATTCTTTGCTCCGCAAACAATGGCCAAGTTATCATTGGCACTCCCATCACGATGCTCTCAAGTGTAGAATTCCAACCACAGTGCGTAAGGAATCCACCAGTTGAACTGTGACTAAGGATCTGTGTCTGTGGGGCCCAATTGCAAATAACCAACCCTTGTCCTTTGGTTCTCTCTAAGAATCCACGTGGCAAGAAACTCAAAGGGTCATTATTTTCAGCCCCCAGATAAGCGGCATTAGCAGAATCACTCGGTGCTCTCAAAACCCACAAGAATTTCTGACCGCTTTGCTCCAAACCTAAAGCCATCTCATTGAGCTGTTCTTGACTCAGAGTGCCTCCGCTCCCAAATGAAACATACAAAACAGATTTGGGCCTTTGGTTCTCAAGCCACCTCAGACACTCAGGCCCATTTTGGTCACTACTAGGCCCAGTTTGTATTACCGGCCCAATAAGATAAACAGGAGTGTTCTTCTTTCTGCGTTGTTGTTCTTCTTCTATGGCTATGGCGGTTACTCGCTCGATCTCTGAGAAGCTGTTAACCAAGAAGCCATCAGCAAGAGACAACAGCCTCTTCGACAATCGAAGAATGAGCTCGTAAGAGATGCTTGATCTATCACGAAAATGCTCAGGGAGATCGTGACCGTAGATTGGGATGCAACCTGGAATAAGAATGGGTTCTTTGTGATCTCTGTATTCACACGAAACTTCTTCGTGCAAAGTTTTCAGATGCAAGAACACTGATAATGTCATGGAAGAAGGAGGGAAGTAAATGAAAGATGAGAGGTTGAAGCTGAGATCCCTTGCTACTTCGAGAGCTTCGGTTGCGAAAGTATCTGCTATCAAAGCAACAAAGGGCGTGGTTGAATGCAGTTGGTGCAGCGTAGCACGGAAGGAAGGCATGGATTGAGACACTGCGAGTTGGATCTGAACGGCGGGGGGAGCATCTTGGGGTAGGTTTTGCTTGTTGATTGGAGGGAGGAAGATGTGGCCAACGTTGGAAGAAGGAAGAGATTGGAGGAAGGTGATGGTGGCGGAGGGAGGTGAATCAATGGTGGGGAAGATGCAGGTGACATGGATGTTAGGATAGAGATGAACGAGTCTCTTGCAGAACTCAAGAATTGAAGCTTGATGGCTAAACGCTGGAATTGAGATTGCTGCTATATGCGTTACTTTGGCCATGGATCGGATATGTTCTGTTTTAATTGCTTAGTTTAGGTTTTTGAGATGGATTCCCTATTCATATTCATATATATGATTTCAGGTGGTCATATAGTTGTAGGCCAAAGTTGACTTGATCACTATTTATTAATACCAGTCAAATTGAACTGCTATATCATATATTATGGTGTTCTAAGCAGCCAGGCAGGTGAGTTCTAAGTTGGCTTCCAAGAAAACACGAGGAAAATAGAGCACCTGCAAAAGAACTCCAACACTCAAGTAAGAATATGATTAAGATTAGTTGATATGATCGGTCATTTTTTTTTTTTTTTTGTCTTATCCTTATTTGGAATAAACTAAGTAAACTTATATCAACAATACTACTCTCAATAAAATACAGCCTAATACATGCAGTCTTCACCAACACGTTCTTCTTATTCTCCTCCTTCATCGTCATCCTCCGTCATCGTTGATAAATTCATATTTTATGGATGATTTTGAGCTAGAAAGAATTAATTAATCAACATAAACTCACACCAAATCTTTGATGATATATGCTTTTGTAAATTCTCTCATTGTTCTTGAATTGAAAAATACATACTTTTGAGTTATGAATTATCAAATTAATTTTACTTTTATTTCATTCGATGCCTTGATATGTTTAATTGAGTATTTCATAATTTAGGAGACAAGAATGATTTAGAAGATGTATGAAAAGCTTGCAAAAGTGAAAAAATTACATGGAGAAAACAAAGGAGAAATAAAAGTAGAGACCTGTGTAAAAAGATAAGACTTGTGTACACAGGTACCAGAATCAACTTACTGTAACATGTGCACACAGCTTCTATCTGTGTGCACATGTAGCCCGTCACATGCCACACTTAGGTAACATGTGAAATATATATTGGGAGTCCATTTTTTCTAAATTTTCAACACCAGTTAATGTTATTTGAAGCCATAATTGAAGAGGAATAACACACACTCATCATACAACAACACAACACTCATTTAGATGGCGTAGATTAGGTTTAGTGGAAAGAATTTTTAGGGTTCTACTCATGTTCTCTCTAGCTTTAGGATTTAATATTGTTAAACTTTAGTTCTTTAATATTGTTCTACTACATTTTTCTAGTTAATCTCTCTTGTTAGTTTTTTTTATTTTGTTATTTAATTAAATTGATGAATAATTGATGAATGCTTGTCTTTAATTAATGGATATTGATGTTTTATGTTTGATTCTTGTTTGTTTGACCTTTGATTACATGTTTCTTGTAGTGGGTATTGATAGTTTTCATTATTGTTGTTATTTATGATGATTGTTGTTAATGCATACCAAGTGTTTCTTTAAAATGTTTAAATTAGATTTGGAGTAGATTTTTATTATTGGTTTGGATTGATATATTGAGTTCACTTGAGTCACAATTATGTTACCTGTTGGGTAAATGAGAGTAGTTAATTGACCTTGTTTTGACTAACGCTAATCTTTTACTAATTAGATTTGTAACTTGATTAGGACTTGTGATTGGGGTTAGTTGTTTAATTAACTTTGTTTTCACTAACACTAGTCTTTTACGAAATTTAATTAGTGGGTTTGTTAAGACTTGCGATTGGGCTAAATTAAGCCTAATTGACATTCCTCAATGTATAGAGGTTGACTAATTAGGTTTGCTCTTGGATATTACCATAATTATTAGTAGTGACAAGGATTGTGATCCTTAATTCTCAATCCTGGCCAAGGTTTTAGTTTGTTGAATTCCATTACTTGCAATATTGATTCCTTGTTGCTTAATTCTCTCTTAATTGTTCAGGAAATCCCCTATTCCCCATTATTGATCGATCTAATTACAACCTCCACGAGAGACGACTTGGACCTAAACTCCCGATTATTTACTTTTTCAAATGTTTAAATAACCTTCACCCCTTCTAAATTTGAGTGTTAGAGTTAGTGTTCGGAGGTGCTACGATGAACATAAACCTGATTTTTAGGAATTAAACTCTGAACGCGAATTCTCATGCATTAGTCGTCATCGTCGTTTTCTTCTTCATCTTCTTTTTCTTCTTCTTCTTCTTCTTTCATGTCTGCAGCTTCTTCTTATTTGTCTTCTTCTTCTTTCATGTCTGCAGCTTCTTTTTCTTTGTCTTTATTGTTGTTGTTGTTGCTGTAAATTGCATCAAAATATAACGGTATACTGCACTGAAATAAAAGGCAAAAGTGCACAAAAAATTGGAAAATACAACCAAACTAAGAAAATTATGTAAATTCAAAACTGCACCTAAATATAAAGGTATAATTCACTGAAATAAAAGGTAAAAGTGTACCGAAATAAAAGGCAAAAGTGCACCGAAATAAAAGCATCATCTTCTTCTTTTTCTTCTTCCTTCTTTCCTTCCTTATTGCATGTGGTCTTCTTCTTTAAAATAGGAATTTAGACATGAAACTTCTTGCTGAATAGCATGATTTGTTTCTATTTTGCAAACTGAATTTGAATCAAAATTCTTTCATTAATATGATTATATATTTTTCTTATGTTGTGTTTATGTATTGCTTCTGAGTTTGGTTTTGTATTGATTAATGAACAGTAAAATCAGGCTAGGGAATCAAAAAACCTCCACACTAAGTTCAAAGTGCAAATACTGCACCGAAATAATACTCTGAACAGTACACAAATATTATGACATGATCACATTAAAAACGAACACTAAAATATACTCCATCTTCTTCTTCTTCTTTCATTCCTTCTTCCATCCTCCTCCATCTGCATCTTCTTCTCTTTCTTCTTCTTTTTTTTGACATAACTATCAAAACTGCACTGCATCGAAATAAAAAACAACAATATATACAATATCTATTACTTCATTATAAGAATGTTGCGCCAGACTATTTGACTGACACATGGATGCATATTATCATGCCAAGAGGTGCATCGATATTATGTCAAGTGTTCAAACTATTCTTACTTCAATCAATCAAAAAGTTTTTTTGAAATGTGTAAGATCAATTTGAATTATTTGTTTCAATCAATCGAAGTGTTTATTGAAATGTGTAAGATCAATTTTTATCGGTAATTTTAAATAGTTTCCTTGATTAAGTAATGTTTTAAAGACTTTCGCAAATTAAATATGAATGTTAATTACGAATTTAAAAATAATTCAAATGTATAAGATCAATTTGAAACGTTAGTTTTAAAAAGTATGATGTTTGGAATTAAAAATCAAATAAGTACCTTCCAAAATTAAAGTTATTGATTTCTTTCTTAAATCAATCAAAATGCATGGACATTCAATTTCAACTGGATGCTTATTATCATGACAATTGGCGTGCACGTTAATTTTATATTGAATCTTCACATTTGATAATTTAATTTAATGACATTGAAATTGAAAAAATTATTATCATAATTAAATATTGTTCATAATTTGAAATTGAATTAAAAATCAAATATATAAGATCAATTTAAAAAACTTATATTTAGAGTATAATATTTGGAATTAAAAAATAAATAAGGACCTTTTAAAAATAAATTATATCAAGTAATAATTTGATTAATGATAATGATACTATAAAAAAATAATATGGAAAGATTTCTCTAATAATTTAATATTGATTATGTATTATATAAGGATTGAAAATCCAATATTATATCCTTACAAATTGAGATTACACTCGCAAGTTAGGACAACATTTATCTTTTTGGGTAAACAAAAATCAAATATTCTTGCTCCTAATTTTTTTGAGGATGTTGGTTCCAAAAAACTTGGTTGATACTTCAACGTGTACTTAATTTAGTTGTGGGAAAAGCATGGTAAGAATAATGAGCAAGAGACTAATAGTAGTATTAACATGGTCATCTAAGAAGTTAAGGTTTTTATTTTAATTTGATATTGTATTATTATGTTTTAATTTGTCCACTTGAAAATTTTAGGTGTTATATATTAATGTTTACCTATTTTACAAGAAGGGTACTTGAGTACAGGGATCGGCTCCAAAATCTTTGATTAAGCAATGGAAGGGTAAGTTTGAAGAGTTTAAAATTAATACCGAGAGTAACTTCATTGTGGCAGACACTAGACCAAGGACGTGTACCACATCATGTAAATTGATCCTAATCTTATGCAAGAAAACAATAATCGTTCGAGGCGTTGAAGTTTCCTTTTTTGAGTTGTGTTCTATTGTTATCAAGGTCATACCAGAATTGTTACTGTCGAATCCGTTGATCCATATAAATTTTTTGGTTATTTGAACTCATTTAAAGTTTATATTTTAGTGTTCCTTTATTTGTTCCATTATATATTCCATCTTTAGGGACTTGATTACAAATTTACAAAGCTCCTATTTTGCAGACTCTTTGGAGATAGCTCTTGTAAAGATAAAATGCACCGAAATAAAGAACAATAACGTACACAAATATAAAGCTATACTGCACTGAAATAAAAAATAATAATGTATAGAAATAAAATCATCATTATCTTCTTCTTCTTCCCTTCCTTCCTTCCTTCCTTCTATGTCTGCATCAGCATCTTCTTCTTCTTCTATGTCTGCATCTGTATCATCTTCTTTTATGGCTACATCAGCATCATCATCCGATTCACATGAAGGATCTGAATCCAATTCCAATGATGGATCTGAACTAGAAGCTTCCATTCTACCACAACGTAAATCATAAAACTCATAGATCAAAATCAAATAAAAGAAAACGAACAAGAAAACGATGACAATGAGATCACGCAAATCAAAACGAAATCTAACAACAAGAATGAAAACAGAATTCTAACAACAGAAGAACAAGAAGAAAATGGAGATCAAATCTAAGAACGTTGCAGAATTCAAAATCGAGCGTACCTCACGTAAAAATGCAAAGAAGGACGCAGAGGAATGCAGAGAAGAATGTTGCAGAAAACGTTGAAATCATGAAGAAGAAATCAAGATTTGAATCACGAAGATGAAATTGTTGCAGAGAGTGTTTGAGAGAGACGAAGAACGAAACTGAGAAAACGAACAACGATTGAAAAATAAAGAACGGAAATTGGTAGAAAAGAAATATAAACGTTATAATAAAGGGAAAGAGGCGCGTGGGTTATTTTGCTTGGTTAGGCACTTGGTTAATAAAATCACTTGGTCACCTAGAATTATTGTATTTAAAAATATGACAAAAATATTTAAGTTTTTGAAGATTTTTATTACATTTGAATATGAGATAAAAGTCTTTTTATCATATTTTTAAATAATTTTCAGACATTTTTATCATTAACAAAATTGATAATTATTTTTTTCAAAACAATTTTAATGGTAACTCTTGTCATTTATATCTTGCGCATGCCTTATGCCCTTATGTATTCATCTTTGTATCAAGGATTCTCTCAGGTTTTTTTCTCTCAAGTTTTTATCAAATATGATCTCTCACCATTTAATATATTCATTCACATGTTTTTTCTTGACCCTACTTAAAAAATAAATGGTAAAAGATTATACTTTATAAAATAGAATTGACAGAAAAAACTTAAGAGGATTCATTTCCGATATAGGAGTCCTAGTCTTATAGCAAAACTAGGACGGCAAAATTTAAAAGGTATTTAAAAGAGGGTAGTTAGTCCATCTCAAAAAAAAAAAGTTGCCCAAATTAAAGTAAAGTTTTAGAAGCTAATGTAAAATGTAAAAGAGTTGTGATAGAAAGACCTGACTCATAAGCCTAATTATAGATCTAACACTTAAAATGATAAAGAATTTTATTATATATATATTATTTTTTTAAAAAAAATGATCAGGAAATTTAAATGATAAACTTAATTATAATCTAATTTCTACATGGAGAAAGTTTTATATTTTTTATATTTTTAATATTTTTTAAAAAGATAACATTTATGATTGAATTATTTATCCTTTTAAGTATTAGATCTATAATTAGACTTATAAATTAGGTATCTCTATCACAACTCTTTTTAAAAACATTAAAAATATAAAACTTTTTCTTTATAAAAATTAGCTTTATAATTAGATTTATGATTTAAGCCTATAAATTATTTTTCAACGTAAAAGAGTTTGTTTAGTAACCAATGTGATATTGGCTAAAAACAACCAACCCTTTCATTTATATCACAATATATTTTTTGGTGACATTATATCACATATATATATATATATATATATATAAAGATTCAAGGTTTTAGAAATTGCTCCTACCTCGGGTTATCGCAAATTCAAAGCTTACGGTTGAAACAATGGCGTATAGGTTATGGTGGCTGCTTAGCTTTGTTCAGATCGTTAATATAGCAAACATACTCAACCAAAATTACTTCCAACTAATCTACTAATAAAAATAATCTTCTGAAAGTAAAATTCATGCTAAATAGATATATAATAACCGAGAAAATGAAGAATTGAAGCTCTTTTTAATGATTCCAACAATTTGGTATACTTGGTAAGAGTCCAAATATTATTTTGTGTTGATGAATAGATAATTAAAAAATGAATTAGAACTAAATTATTAAAATATAAAATTTAACGCATCATTAAATTATTTAAAAAAATAAAAAATAATAAACTGTGTTTATAAGTAGGACTGTTAAACGGGCGGGCCGCGGGCCTGATCCATTTAGGCCTGGCCTGTTTAGCCTGTGGATTAAACGGGCTAGCCCGTTTAGTCCGGATTTATACAGGCCAAAGATTTTTTAGCCCGGCCCATTTATGGCCAGTTCGACGGGTAAACGGGTTGGCCCATTTAATTAATTAATTATTTTAAAAAAATAAATAACAATTTTACGTGAACAAGTGATTTTGGCTAATCAAGTGCAACCAAGTGATTTATTTCTATGCTAAATAAAAGGCTATTTCGGTGTCAAATAGAACTTTGTTTATGCGCACTTTTTTATACTATTTGACACCGAAATAATATTCTATTTAGCATAGAAATAAATCACTTGGTTGCACTTGTTTGGCCAAAACCACTTATTCAAATAGCACTACTCAAAATTTTAATATTTAACTTATAAAAATTACTTTTGACCAAGAAATACCTCTTTTTAGCAAAAAAATATAGAAAAACAGAGTTTTTTATTGATGGATCGGGTTTTCGGGTCAAAAAAGATAAAATATATAAAAAATGTTATTTTTAAAATAAATAAAAATAAATTAAATAAACGAGTCAGTCCGTTTAGCCCATGAGCTAGACCGATTAAGCCCGACTTTTTTTCAATTTAAACAGGCTAGTCTTTTTAAGCCTGAATTTTAAACAGTTTGGACTTAGAGATAAAAGTTCGTCCATTTAGACGGATAAACGGACTGGTGCAACGAGTTTGATCAATTTTAACAGCGCTATTCATAAGATGTTATGAGAGAGAATGAAAAGGAACTTTAAAGAAGTTTATAAGCCACAAGAAGAGTAGAGAGAAAAAAGTTAAAAAGAGAAAAGTACATTAATATGCAATTAATTATTAATTTTAAATTTTAAATTAATTAAATGTTGTTCACATGACTTAATTTAATTGAAGAGAAAAATAGGATAAGTTACACCAGAGCAAGTAATAATTTCTCTTCTTCTAGTAGTTGCTCCTAAAGTATCTTTGCACGTGCTTCCTTGACATAGGCCTGTCTCTGTATTGGCACTCTTGGTCACACAAAACACGCCTACATAAAAGCCGTGCAAATATAATTTGTTAAGAATTATTGTTATTATACACTCCAAATTATTTTAATGTATGTAGCGAAGGTCTAACTAAATATGTTACGCCTCCATGGCAATCATAAATCATAAGGAGAATTATGAAATGAAAATATTTAGGGAGGATATAATAAAAATTATGTAATGCATTACCGTATATATTATTAAAAATAAGTTAGGTAAATGATTATAAATTTTGGAATTTGATATTTTAAGATGTACTTAACTTATTTTCTATATTATTTTATATATCTCATTTAAAATACAAAAATATAAATATTAATATAAAAAATTTTATAAAACAAATGAATACAACATATAAAAGTATAATAATAGTTATATATAAAATAAAAATATTGTATCTTAATATAAAAATTAAAATAAAATAAAAAAATAAAAGGTATATAAATATGTATAAATGTATAATGATATATAGTAATTGATAAAAATATATATATAAATTTACTTTAAAAAATTAATAAAAATAAAATAGTACATTCTCTAATTCTAAATAAATACGTACGACCTATCTATGTCTTTAGAGTGAATCTCATTTTCTTTTATTATTTTAACTCTTGCGGATAACATACGCAAATTCATAATGTCCATGTCCCTCACTCAAACTGCCACCATAAAATCTATATAGCTTATGCATCTCTGCCAATCTGATCTCTATATCTGAGGATCTCCTTATAACTATCATATATATGCTAATAATTTTATTTATTAATAATTGAAAACGTCAAACTGCATAAGGTTGTAAAACGTGAAAATGTATCATACAATGCAACCACCAAACTGTATACCAATTTCTCGCGACAGAAACACATTACATCAAATAGCGTTTTCAATTTTCATGACCACACATCAATGATCTTACATAGTCAATTATCACTAGCATCCAGCTCTTCTAAAGTGATTAAAGTGAATCAATATCGTGTCACAAATAATTATGATAAAAATATAAAAATAATTAAAAATATTACTCTATTATACTTTACTAACTTTCTTATTTTCAAGGAATGAACTAATGACTCCTAATAAAGTCAACGATCCTTTCAATTAGCCTTCGAGTCTCCGCAGCAGCTTTAGGATCCAACTCTATAACAATCTTATTGACATAGAAGCAATGCGGCAACCCATCAAAGATCACAATCTCCACCTCCTTCCCTGCATCTTTCATAGCCTCACAATATTCCAACTGCGAGTCACGCATCAGATCCTCCTCCGCAACGGCAACAAGCATCGGCGGCAGCTTGAGCCCCGCAAGCGGCGGGGCTTGGGGGCCCATCGGGCTTATAATTGGGTGATCTTTGGTGGTTGGACTTGGCTCCGGCACCGCCAAATCCATCAGCTTGTCAACCATATCTCTAGTTAAAACCGGCGTCTCTTCGTTTTCTATGTAAGACTTAATAGGCGTTGAACGTAAAAAGCCAGGGCACAAGATCAACCCACCCACCAACCTAACTGGCTCGATGTCCGTACACCCTGCTCGAGCTGCCACGTCATGGACAATGTTTCCGCCAGCACTGTCCCCGATAAGGAATACTCGCTTGAAATCAACATCCATGAGCCAAGGCTTACGTTCTTTGGCTTCGGCAGATTCGTGTGTGCGCTCACACTCACATGACTCAGCTAGAGCCAAAGAACGGATCCACATGAGTGACGCAAGCGCCGTATCACTTTGCGCCGGGAGCTTGTGCTCTGGAGCTAAGGGCAAGTAAATTGACACGCACGGAGCACGTGCCTCACGCACGAGGCGTGTATAGAAGTGATAGTACATGTACCAGTCGGGTTGGGTTATACAATATCCCCCTCCATGAAAATGGAGAAGGAGGGGCAGCTTATTTGTCAGTTGATCTTCTGTTGTTTCGGGAAGGTATATGCGTACCTTTAAGCCATTGTTTGGGTCTATGATAAGGTCTTTGGTGGCAACGCCATTGATGAATTCTTCATGTGGCGGGACTGGATTCATAAGAACTTGGGCCTGCGGCGGCCCAGTCCATGTACGGTCTACTGTGCCGTCGTCGTAGACACGTAAGAATCCGGAAACCTCTTCAACAATATTTTTGCCGGTAGTAGAAGCCATTTCTGGAGTAAGAGTTTAAGTTGGTTTTAGGGGTTTTAGGGACACAAGAAGAGTGAAATATATAAATTATAATGGAGTTGTGGTTAGCTTAGCATTCCAGAAAGATCATATATATATATATATATATATATAAATTAAAATTAACTTTAATGTATATATAATATATATTAAAATATAAAATATATATTAGAAATAATAAAATTATACATATATTATTCGTATATCCATATATAAATATATAATATATATGATTAATTTTAATAATTAATTTTGATATATATATATATATATACGATGGTTGTATATATACTAATAATTTTGGATTCAAAGCGTTAAATAAAAGTCTTTGTGAAGTATACGTATGAGACAGGTTGTAACCAAATAATTGTAGAGAGAGGAAACGTGAGAAATAAAATATGGATCTACCTGGGGCGTGGGACTGGGAACCAAATTTCTAACAGGTAAATGTAGCCATTTGTTGTTTCCTAGCAGGAAAGAAAAAAATGGTGAGCACACTTCTTCTTAATATTCCAAGGTAGCTAACTTCATAGGATAAGAACTAATGAAAAAAATTAAGAATCCATAGTCATAATTTACATATTTTTGGAATATCTATTCTTTTAGTTATAAAAGTTTGAGTTCAAAATTAATTTAGTCACAACTTTTTTTAGTTGATAAAATTGTGATTAAGATTTCAATTTCTTTTAAAATTATCATTTTTTTTTTATAATTTTGCCCCTGTCATTAATTTTTTATTTTTTTAAAAATAGGACATTGAATCATTAACAATTCAACTCTAAAAACACAGAAATTACCATTGCTAACATTTTACTATCAACACCAAAAACACCATCACCAACAACAATCAGTAACGACACAAATTAAAACATAACTTCATAGCCAACATGAAAAAAACAAAAAATTTGGAGATAAAAACGATAATAAACAACCAATAAGGAAAGCAAATGAAGAGTTTGAAACTGTAAAAGTGAATGGATAAAGTGGAGAAGAAGCGAGATAAGCATGAACAGATTCCCTCCGAAATGCGTGGCAGAGTCAAAGGTTGTGTTTTTCTCTTACTCATTCCATATTTAGCCAACCACATCATATGGATACATGCCAATCCACTTACTATTGATTAGCTCACACTCTTTAATTACCCATTTGGATCAAACCAATTTGTTTCTTTTCCCAGCTACTAACTAATTAAACCATTCATAATGCGAATTAAGATATGACGATGAGTAGATTTATATAATTGTTGTTTGTTTCCTTGGGATTTCATCTGTGTAAGGCGTACAGGTTGCATATTCATAGTATGGGGAGGACTAGTGTACAGGTCCTGAAGCCGGCTGGTGATGGGGCGCGTTTATTCGGCGAAGGGAGAGTGGGTGGTTATTTGGCTAAGGGTTGGGCCTCGAGGTGGGGTCAGGTTTGATAGTTGGAGTTGTTGGGCCAAAAAATGGGACGCGAGAAGAGTTTTTGAGGTACTGGTGAAGAGGGCTTAGGCGTTGAGGAGGCGTCTTGTTTCTTTTGTTTTGTTGGGTCGATGGGCAAAATTTCTTGATGGTAGGTAGGAAAGAACCCTACCCGAACCCGAGAAGAAGGAACCAGGCAAAAAGTGGCAGCCGTCGAAGAGAAGAATGCAAGAGAGAAGTACACAGATCCAGAAAGGGAAAAAAAGACAAAGATAGAACACGAAAAGAGAATAGCAAAGAGGGAGGAGACGTTTTCGGAGAAGACGTTGGCGGGGCGGTCGAGAGGGACGTTATTGAGGACGGCGACACTTCAAGCATAAGAGGGGAATATCGGTGGTGGGTATTGTGCGGGGGGCTGCTGTGGAAGAAGGAAGGATGGTTGCACCTTGAGAAACAGGTACGTGTAGTTATGGCTGTGAAGAATGATGTGTAAACTTGTAACCACTGTAGACTTATCATGAATATGAAATTGGGAAACTATTTTAATGAAAAAGGGGATTAGTAAGTGTTGTTGTAATTACATCAGTAAAAGCAAAAGCTTGGTTGTCAAAAAATTGATCATGAGTTGAGGCATTAGTAGGTTCAGTGAATCTGTGAGAGAGTTGAACATAGCAAACCCTCTGACATAACAATGGATCCATCATGAAACACATGACTTGTCTTATAGCCTTGCTATTGTTAATGTAATTATCATAGTCCAAGTTCAGTACAAAAGGGGCATTGGAAAGCACTGCAGACACTCTCACCTGTTTCACACATAGTAGCCATCATCATCACCAATTGAAATCATACACATATATATGGAGATATATAGCTATATATGAAGTAGTATATAGTCCTTGATTTGATTTAATTTACCAATGAATTAAGGGCACCGACTTTTCTATGGTGATTAAATGTGGGGCGCTTTTCTCTTGAAACATATACCAGACGCGGTAGTTCATGCCGAAAAAATATGAACAACAAGAAGAACAAATAAATAGTGTCATGCCGAAATGCCTTTATATTTTACATGAAACCAGTTAGCTCACACGGTTGGCAATTTCGTATGATAATTGATATTGATCATGTAAGAGCACATTAATCGCGAGTATGAAATGTTGTTTTGCTGCAGGCTCGGTTCGTTCCAAGGGTTGAAGATGGAAGCGAAGCAGCCGGGAAGTGACACAGCATCTGTAACAAGTCGGGGCAGGGGCATTGAGATGGCATGTGGAAGCTCATCGGAGGAGGAGTAGTCAATGGATGAGTTTTTGGAAGAGGAAATAGAAGAGGAAGAAGAACTGGGCGACGGAAGCATGGGCGAGCAAGAGAATGAGCAGGGCACGGTTGGGGCATTTATGTCGGCGGGGGATTTCGTCGATAAAGAGTTTTCCACCGAGGATGAGGCGTTGGCTGCGTACAGGGGCTTTGCCTGGCTGAGGGGTTTCGGAGTCAGGAAAGGGGATGTGGGGCGGTCGAAAGGCTTGGTGGTTCGACGCGACTTCTTTTGCCACCGGGAAGGGTTACGGAGATCGAAGCACTATGACCGTTCGGATCGGGTGCGAGAGGAGAGGCTGGAGACTCGAACTGATTGCAAGGCCAGGTTGAAGATACACTTCGACTTAGACCGCAATGTTTGGAGGGTTAGAAAGATTGTTGATGAGCACAACCATGAGATGGCGCCTTCTTTGTTCGCCAATTTGATTCGTGGTCACCGGAGGATGAGCAATGGGGATAAGTCGCAGGTTGAGACCCTAAAGAAGTTCGGCATTGCGACGTCGAAGATAATGGCATACATTGCCGGGCAATCGGGTGGGTATGGGAGGTTACGGTTCACAAAGAAGGATGTGTACAACTACGTGCATGCCCAAAGGCGGGCACGAATAGCGGATGGGGATGCAGCCTCCACAATTAGCTACCTGGCTGGGAAGGCTGATGGGGACTTGCATTCAACAGCAAGATACACAACAATGAATGATGTAAGCTTGGGAGCTTGCTCTGGACGGATGGGGTAATGAAGTCAGATTATCAGCTTTTCGGTGATGTCATGGCATTTGATGCGACATACAGGGGGAACAAGTATAAGAAGCCCCTGGTGGTGTAATCTGGGGTGAACCACCATAGGCAGACCTCCATATTTGGCTTTGCACTGCTTCAGGACGAGGAGACCGTCACCTACCGATGGGCTCTCTCTAATCTGCTGGATCTGGTGGGTGACAAGGCCCCTACAATGGTGGTGACGGATGGGGACAAGGCGATGCGGGCTGCCATTAGGGAGGTATTCCCAGGTGCTAGACACAGGCTATGTGCGTGGCACCTTGAGAAAAACTGCGTGCAGCGGGTAAAGGAGGCTGAGTTCAGAAATGTATTCAAGAAGGCCATTTACGTGAACTTCGATGTGGAGGAGTTCGAAGGATATTGGTGGGATTGCGTGGAGCGGTTGAACCTGTCATCGAACAATTGGGTTATGAACACGTATGAGATTAGGGATAGTTGGGCAACTGCGTACCTAAGGGGAACATTTTGCGCTGGCTACCGAACAACGTCACGTTGCGAAGGAATTAATGCCTTCATAAAAGCGTTCCTGAAGTCCACATATTCAATTCTGGAGTTAGTATGCAGCCTTGATCGAGTGGTGAAGGACTATCGGAACAACGAAGTGACTGCTCAGTTCTATTCTACGTATTATACTCCGGTACTAACAACTGGGCTCGATTCAATTGTGCAATGTGCAGCTAGCATTTACACAAAGGAAGTGTTCCGGGATGTGAAGAAACAGATCAAGGCAGTTGGGACACTACTTTTTCAGGACCGAGAAAGCATCAGCACAGCTGTTGTGTACCATTTCTCAAAGATGTCGAACCCTGCTAGGATTCACAAGGTGTTGTTTGATGCAAATGGTAACAAGCTGGAGTGTGACTGCAGGATGTGGCATAGCGAAGGCATCCCTTGCTGCCATATATTATGCGCCATGAAGTATGAAGGAATAAAGGATATACCGAGGTCGCTTGTGCTAAGAAGGTGGTGCAAGGACCCCAAGGACTTTGGTCGGTGTGATGATGTTCCAAATGGAATGGAGGCAGAACGAATGCTGCGATATGGTGGGCTGAACGCGGTCACGAGCGTCATATGCACTCTAGGGTATAAGGATCCAGAGTCCTTCGCCGTAGCAAAGGAAGCGTTGTGTAAGATAGAAGAATGTTTAAAGTTTCAGCGGGTGGGAGAAGAAAGTGGGAGATCCGGTGAACCAGTCACTAATTATCAACATATGAGGGATCCGAATGTGGCTTCCACGAAGGGTGCTCCAAAGAAAGGGAAGGAGCCCGTGCGGCCACCCCCACCCCAACGAGGAAGAAAAATGTGCTGTACAAGTTGTGGGGCAGAGGGGCACACGAAACGGACATGCTCTAGGGGCGGGGAGGAAACCAACAGATCTACCGAGGGGGCATCCTCTGCAAGAGTTGGCGAAACGTCGGCCACGTTTGATCGTCGCGATAGCAAAAGCACTGCATTTTCTTATGAGACTTCCCGGCAGGTAACCATATTCCCTATAGCTGTTAAAATAAACTTATGTCGTTGTATATTAAAAAGGAACCTACAGCTGGGTTGGGTGCGTGAAATTAGATGGTTAGTAGCTGGCCTTGCGTTTTGGAGCTTAGCTGTAGTAACTTAGTAGTAATTGAACATAGCAGGTGCAGTAACAATGTTTGGTTTAGGGTGATTGAGTCTAAAAAATTATTGTTTTTTGCTGAATCAGATTTTAATTTACGCCTACGATGGAGTATAGTTTACATTTTGTTAGATGAGTTGGTTTTGACGTGAATGCTGTTAAACCTGGAGGAAGATTAGATAAATTTCTGAGTTAGTAAAATTTACATTTATGCTGTGACTTTAACATCTCCCGTCTTTTGGATTGGATTTGCATGCTACTAGGTTTTGAAATTAGGTTGCTACATCTGAAATGAAGTTACATGCATGTTTCAGTTTACTGGATTGGCTGTACATGCTACCATGTTTGGTAAGAGGAATAAAGAAGTTCTGATTCGTATGAATTTACATTTTTCTAGTTGTATATGGTTTGCAGTAATGGTTGACTGAGGTTTACATTTTCTTAGCTCACATGGATTTGATGTGCATTGTGTTAGGTTGGCCGGTTTTATAAAGAAATTGATGGCTGAGTTGAATCTACATGTATGGTTGCGGTTTTGAATCTAGATTCTGCATGAATGGAGTTTGAAATTTGGTAGTTGAAATTTGCGTATTATATTGAATTTTGTCGGCAGGTTAATTACGCATAGCTAATGACGAAAAGCTACGATGGTTATAGAATTAGGCTGGATATTATTGATGCTTTTGTTGAAGTGCATGCTGAAGTTTAACTTTTGCAGGACACACTTGCTGAGAGTAGAGGTTGCCGTCACGCAGGTGGTGGGGTCGGAAGGGGAGGTCGTGCAGAGGGTTTTCCGGATAGGAGGTTGAACCAGTTCGAACAAATGTTACGGATTTACCCAACCGCGGGAGGGAACATTTTTTTTGATGTTCAGAGCATCCAACAAGTGTACGTGGCCCCTAGTTGCTTGCCACCAGGGAGAGGAGTGCAAAATGTCGCATGCCCGGCATCTGCGCCCTCTCAATCGGGTGCCCCGTTAGGTCAGAGTCCACAGGGGGGTGCAGAATCCATTCTGCAGTGGCTACATGAGGTAAACCTCTCCCTTTTTGCATAATAACTAGTACTTATTTGGTCACTGAGTCGATACATTTAAGTTAGTGAATCTTGCATGCCCGAACGGTTTGGTCATGTGCTGACAAGTTTGGGTTCCCACTTTCCAGCATGTTGGTTCGTTGACTTAGGCTTGCAAGCATTGTTGGGGCGCTTTCAAAGGTGTAGGAACATGTGGCCGCATGCAGTTATGTTTTCGTGTCATGGACTTTACTTGTAATGGGAGCACAACTTATAAATCGCCTTTCATTGCTCTTAGCATAGTGGGAAAAAGTAAACTTGTTAATGTTTGGTGCGGTTTAAATGAATGAGACACTTTCATTTCGGTTTCGTTGGTTTCTCTAGTAAGCCCAATCTTTTGTGGGCCTCAAAATGTGCATAATCACTTTTGTGGGCCTGTTTCTGCACACACCATGTCGACATTGATGCAGCCCATTGTCACGCTAGGAAGTTGTGTTTGGCCCAATTATTCTGCACACAATTAATAAATATTGTGATAAAAAAAAATTTTCAAATGAAATTATGTTGTCTTTATGTTTGCAATGCCATAAATGAAATATGTATTATTATTTTTTACACAAGTGTAAATAAATATTTTGAATTTATGTAATTAATGTTTTGGAGAAAAGGAAAACGTGTGACGGCTAATTACTTATAATGAGTTATAAATTTAAAATGAATTCATTGTTTCAAAATAACTGAGTTACATATGAATATCAATTATTTTATAAAATGTCATATATTGAAGTTGTTTATAATTAAGTTTACTCATATTTCGTTATGTATGGAGGGGGAAGAGTTTTTTGCCTGGACCCCACCTATACTAATCTCTTCTCCTCTACTTTACATCCTAAACCAAGCGTTGCAAATGAGAAAAGTTATGGAGTAGCAACAAAGCACAAAGAGAAATGTCAATACCGAAACTAGATAATAAACCAGTAGCATTACTTAAGTTGTAGCAACTAGTTTTGCGGTTAATTGGACATTAAGACGGAAAACCTTGGTTCTAGACACAATACACAATTGTCCCTACATAATGAAACAACTAATTGATCACATACAAAGCATAAACCCCACGGTACCAATACCAAAATACGGCCGTAACCATACCAACTAAGGCACTTGAGCAAATATGTCTTCATACCCCTTCAGCTGGGTACGCAGGTCTGCAACTAAAGCCTCCTGCTCGTTAAGCCTGTCCGACAAGGTCCTAAGCTCAGCGTCCCTCTCATAAGCATGCCTGGGCAGAGCATCCGCCTCTTCCCTCAGTGCCAACAATTCCTCAAAGTGGAAATCGTGCACTTCCACTCCGGCGACACGTCTGATGTGCCCGACCATGTTGTACACCCCGTCCTGGCGGGCTCGGTTTTCATCGTAGGAGTATCTCCCTTGAATGCGTCCGGCGATGCCTCGCCGATTCGGCGGAAGGGTTACCTCGTAAGCAAAAAGTCTCCTGCCTTCCAGCCATATTATCGGAGATCTTGAAAACTCAGGAGCCCCAATTTGGAGTTCGAAGCAGAATCGGAGAAGAAGCTGCTCCATATCATCAACGGAGACAAACTCAATGGCATCAAATTGGGGTACTAATTCTTCCCCTGCATACGCTGCAAATGAGAAAGGGAAATATCATCTTGAGTTTTTTACAAGTTTGCCGCATAGCTTTCCTTTACATGTTTCACATACGGATCCAAGGCACATATCAAGTAACACAACTCAGACACGACATAACAACCACTATAAAGTATAGTAACATAGCAAATACCAACATTAACAATGATTGGCCTCTCATGATTTGCGTTGAATTGGTCTAGTGAAATTATGCCACCATTTAAAACGGATTTAACAGGGAACTAGTTAGGCCCACCAAGCCAACGATTCATACTCGTAAGAAAGAAAGGCACAATCGTGGTTTGAAGATTACATCTACATGGATAACAAACTTGTATAAGATGTTGCCACGTGAACAGCATGAAGTTAGATTTTTGGTGTGGCCATAACACACCGTGAAAACATGCAGTTTATTTTATAACCACTTCAACAACATCCCCCTTCCTTTAAAAATTTCCAAGTCGTTATGTACAGAATGGGTGGAACAAAACTGGATAACATACCTTGGACAGTGGCCCTCCGCATGGTCGAACCCCCATGTGCTGACATCGAAGAACTTGCATCTCCAGATCCTCCGCTGCCCCCTGCGGAGGACGACCCCATCATGCTTCCAGTGTCAGAGTACTCTATCATCTATCGGTTCTGCCACGAGCAGAAACTGGAGGCGGATGAGGTGTTGGCGGCATGAGTCCCCCTCCCTCGTCCCCCCTGGATTCGGGCTCCACCTCCAGGCCCGACCTCCGCGATCGGCGGGACCATTATGGGCTGCTCTACAAGTGCACCGTCGTCGATGTCATCACCCCTGTCCATGTACGCCACTGCCTCCTCGAGTGTGGCAAAGGACCTGTGCTGGCAGTTAGAAAAGCCTTTAACCTGCCTATTCGCAGGCGGCCATGAGGTGTATATCCCAGGCATCCTCCCTTGCCTGACTGCGTAGAAGCGTCTCGCACCCCCCTCCATTGTCTTCGTCGTTAAGCAGAAACCCTTGCAAGAGCACTAACAGTCAAATGAGGTGTACTTTCCGTGAAGGCTAATACGTAGGAAGGGGAGGAACCCTCGGTCAAAGCGGTGGTCGACTCTCTTCTGGCTGATTAGACGCCTGACACTGTCATCTAGCCAGTGGGGGATGGCCTCTCAACTGTGCCATCACATGCAAAAGTTGGAGGGGAAGCTAATCCGTTTCTAATTACTGTAACAAAGTTGCACATTACTGTAACTCCACCTTTTTAATTTTTTCTCCACCTTTACTGGTGCTTGCATTAATAAATTGGCTAACGTGAAGCATTTGGCCCACACCAAATGAGAATTTAATTGGGCCAACAAATTAAGATTTTCGATTAAGCCTTTTTTTCATCATTTTTGGATTTTGCCCAATTGCAGCGCCGTTTATTTTGTTTTTTTTTCCCACTAAACAATAGAAGCCTCTAAATTGAAGGACTTGGCCACACTCCGACTTAATTCACCAGTTTTGCAGTTAAGGGCACCAACGCAACCATCAATTTTTATCCAGTCCATTGGGCCAACTGCCTTGTAACATGATATGAGCCATTTTCAAAAAATTCTACCACTGCGGGTCTGTGTTAGCATGAATGGATGCAGATAAAACCATAAATTTACACAGGAAACATGCCGATAATGCACAATTTACATCCTTTACCCATGTCCACCCATGTTTAGTTACCCACAGCAAAAAAAAATAGGTTCATTGGTCTCTAATTTCATATGTGCACTCTATACGGTGACAGTCACTCGTACATCAAAAAATTAACAAAGGCATCAAAAAAATAAACAATGCACATGTGGTTTGACTCAAAAAGAGGCATGGGCATTAACCCCGCATATCTACAGGGCCCTTCGAAGTGGCACAGAATCTAGATCCTTTGACCTCCAGTGGTTAAAGGCTCTCTGAACAACTTCTCTGGCCATTGGGTTGTGTGGTTTCAGCACCAAGCCCGTGGCAAGCTTCATCCTCGATGCTGGGCCTACGGCCTGCAAATTAGGTTTAAATTTCAGAGTCAACTTCCAATATTTTCGAAAACCACATAACACACAAAAGTACTATCTCTATCATTGAGTCCAATTACCATTAATCACCGAATGGGTAACAAAACATACACCTAATGTTCCTGACATTCAATAGGCCCGTTCCTATGTGTCTTTGGAATGAGATCTCACTATCTTGTTTGTTTTAAGATTAATGGTAACGAGAAGCCATAATCTTCATAACAACAAGTAGATAATGATATGTATGAACCAAAGAAAGAAAAAGCCATAACAAATAATAGCTTGTTTTGGAAGTTAATTCCAACCATTGGAACTTGTTGAAGTTACATAAACACTTGTTAGAGAAAGTCATTTCTCATTTTTTCTCCCTCTTAAATAAGGGCTTCACTCTTCAGTCAGATCCAAGTGCATGAAAATATCGTTAAAAAAACTTGGCTAATCCGTAGGAGTCACCTCGGCGTCATAATTTGACCAAAGAGCCTCCAGTATCATCCAGTGTGATAGCCATATACCGCAATCATTCCTGCATTACAAAATCAAAAGGTAGGTTTGAATCGGGACAATGCACCAGGTTTGATTTGTAACAGCTGTGGTACAAAGGGTGGAACTCACGATTCCCTTTCTTGCTGTGGGACGCTGGCCTGTTCGATCTCAAACGCGGAGAATCTGGGTCGCTCAGCATTTGGGCGGGATAGCCATTTCTGCCCTAGGGTGATGGATTCAAGATACAGAGCCTGCAATATTTGATTCTCAATATGTCAGCTTAACAGCTATGGGCTTTGTATGGCACAAACGCAAGGGAGTACGACTGAGAATCCTAGAAAACTAGCTTACCACTTCGATCATTTTGTCCTTCTTGTCATCTACTTCGTCGGGTTTGCAGTAAGAATCGAGGTAAATCATTTTCTTACCAGGGACGTCCAGGATCATTAGGTACCAATGTCCCGGGCACCACATCGGCACATAAACCTGCATATATGACACGAATAAAGGACATACACGTCAATATCCGGTTCTGTTCGGTTGACAAACTGATAATCTTATCAAAGATTGTAGATGTTTTTAGGGAGGGGACCTACCCTGACGGCGTCGTCAACCTTCGACCTCATATGAACTAGCTTCAGTGCGGCAACGTTCGCTTGAGATAAACGTGGTCCCAACAGCGCGGCTTGCAGCCATCCACAAATCAAATACATATCATAGCGAGAGGCGATTTATTTTATGACCAAGTGGCACACATTTTAGGTTACGAAACGGACAAGGTTCAATGAAACCATACCATGACTGTAGTTGGGAGAAACCACTAGCATGGAGGGGTTGTTCCGGATAGCATCTTCACCAACATGTTCAGTACCTGTCACAACGAGGCGGTTAAAACTGGATATTAACAATGTCACCGCTTTGGTTACGTCAACAACAGCATAAGGCTTACGTCATCGACGACTTCCCCACGAGGTTTCAGTGACATAAGTGCTCTCCGATCACATCTGACATCTCCCGTTTCTACCAGAACCTCTTTGCAACATCATAGCCGTTGTAACCACAAATCAGTGCATCTGGCAACAAGGACATAAAGTAACAAGCCATGACAGCCCGAAGGCATCGTTACTTACCCTAGCGAGACGTCACCACTGAAAATATAGGTTGCGACAACTAGCTCAACCCCATAAATGTCCATCTCCTGCGTTGGCCTGAATTCCAGATCATTCTCTGCGTGAAACATTACATGGATTAGGTCCTCGTGAACTGATATTCCTTTTGGACACGGACTCCACACTGTCTTTATAGCATCAGCATATTTTTTCACAACTCATGTTCCGCGTGTGAAACAGATCAAATCGTTTAAACAGATCAAACATGTAACTTTACACGAAAAAATATGAAAAGATGCCACAAAATTCTACTCGCTTATTTTTATTTGTCTAAGCTTTAATTATGAAAAGTTGCCACAAACACTATGAAATGATGCCACCAGACAGGGGTATGTTTAAGCTATTGTGAAAGGATAATTAGGGATACACCCGGCTACTATAGCTATCCTGTAAGCTTTAACTACACATTCAAGGCTTAATAATCATCTACGTAATCGAATGGGGTTTTTTTTTCCACATTTTGGTCACATATGGGGGCCAACCTTCCAGGTTATTTTTTGTTTGGACCCTAAACAAGGTGTAGCTTGCATTGCCCATCCTTCATTTTGTGTTCGAATTTACTAGTTATTCACGTGTATTTTCTCATTAATGTGACGCTCAATATTAGGAAGCGACACGATGCAATCATTGAATAGTCCATACCTTTGGGATTCTGGCAACCCTCAGCCCAAGTAGCTCATTCACGTCGGGGTATCCACGCTCTCCGATAGGAGCTAGGTGGTTGAAGTACCTCATGCCGCTGGGGGTTTGTGGGTTCGAGTCGGCCACATTCTTGGTATGATCAACCGACGGTCTAGCTTCACTTGTCACGTCCACCTACGTCATGGATTAGTAACAAACCAACAAGTCAGGATCGAGCAAATCTAAGAGGGCAACACGTAAACAACTCCGTAATAGAATGAAAACAACAGAGTCTATTGCTCACCACGACAGGTTGCTTGCCTCGTGCACTCTTTCTCGTAACCCTTCTTGGCATGTGATCCACTGAGAAGTTCGTATCCAAGGTCGGCAAATACGTCGAGTCTGCCGACATTTTCTCATTGTCACGCTGCCGCTTCTTGCCACGGGGTGTTTTACTTCCCTTTGCTGGCTTCGTCGTTCGGTGGCAGATACAACTGCAGCCCTCACGATGGTTGCGTTTTGAATCGGATCCTCTGCCTCTTGACGAGTGCAGATCCGCCACTGCTTGTCTAATTTCGGACAGAACCTTGCGGTGCTCCGAGATGCCTTCTGACAGAGTCCTGACCTCGCACTGAAGGCTTGCTACGGATGTCACGATGCTAAGTTGCAGTGGATGATACCCCTGCAAATTTGAGGCACAAGACGTGAACAACATGTCAACAAACTGCTCTAATAGAGTCAACATATTAGGGAAAGCGCAACAGTGAAACACTTTACCCTGACCGTAGGTAATACAGAGTTGTTGCTGCTTGGGGGAGATGGTGCAACATTAGGTGTTTTCCCATCGGCCGCCCTGCAAAACAGTTCATGTGAAATTGTAACGAGTCAGACCACTTACGGTTCAAATAAGGAAGTCCGAAGTAAAACAATTTCAACGTAACAGATATTACCCCCTTTTCCTCTCAGGTGTTGACAATTTCCGTCCACATGACTTTGTTTCTCCGACCGATGACGACACCGATCGATTTCCAGTGCGTTCCGATATCCTCCCTTGCCCGGAGACCTCGTTGCACTTCCGGGCCGACGACTAACCCTGAAACATAGATCATTCCGCGTTAATAAGCAGTTGTTGGGCCTAAATCCTGTGCGAAATGCTAACATCAAAGTCTCACTAAAAACAGAGGAGCCCAGAATGATTGCCATTGTTGGACCCCTTTACGGGCCTTAGGGTTCAAACGACACTGCCGTTATTTTAATCTCCCATGATGGGCCCAAAAACCCTAATCCTTGGCCACAACGTCGCAATGGAGACAACGGTTGACCCTAAACCCTAACATAACGCCGTTTCACTACCCCTTCCTTCCACACTAACCACACATAGGCGTTCATGCGTAGCAGGACAAAATACAATCACTAAACCCATTCCTTAATCCCCCATTAACCGTATTAACTATGAACAGGTAAAACCCTAACACACCCGTTCCAACCCATCTACCTAGGTCGACACAGCTACCAAGAAAAAAATATAAAAGGCTATTTACAGCGATTCGGACAACAACCAGTGAAATGGGCAAGAAAAAGCTTTAACACTCACATGTCAACACAGGGAAAGCAGATTCGCACGCGATTCCTATGCGCTAAACGACGGACTCGATGGTGGGGCCTTTCCAGAGCGGTAACAAGCACACACCCTTCATTGATGAGGAAACAACTTGCTTCGGATTCCCTGAGCCTTCTCAGCGACAAGGCGTGCAGAGACTTCGTGATTCCCTCGTCGGAGTGCACAGAAGGAAAAGCAAGACTACACCACGTTCGTTGGCTGTATTCACAGGTGAGTGGTCATTGCGTAGCGGTGTCCCCAGAGAAAACTTGAAGTGAAGGGTCACTGCAATGAGAGAACTGACTTCCCTCTCCATTCACCACCAAAGAACAACCCAACCCCACCAACTCATTTACCATCTTGCCCTTCATTTTGAATAGAGTCTATGACACAAACGGTTGACAATTTACACTTGTTCTAGGGTACTCCCGTCAAACACAGCAACGGTTCTGATGAATGCATATCCACCGTCGGATTTGCTGTGCATCCGTCTATCAAAACATCTCGTCATCTTTTTGCTTTTTCTTCTGAACACGAATTCCGAGGACAAAACGAGCGGGAACAGGGATGGGCAGGGGTAAAAGTGGGGTGAAATTCCCTCTCTTTTTTTTTTTCATTTCCGCGCCCAGCAAATATCATTGTATCAGAATGGGCCGAACACTGAAAGGCCCAAAGAATAATAGGGCTTAATTATAACATAACCCTTGCATGCATTAATTAATCAGTTCAGCCTTTTTTTTTTAAGATTAAAATTACATTTCATGGTGTCCATCAATGTCATGAAATGAGCACAACACATCGAAAATTTTTTTTTTATTTCTGAAGGGTAAAAAAAATTAACAAAACCTATACTGACATAAGCATGACACATCTAGAATATGATATTTATTTTTCAAAAAAAAATATATATATATATACAACAAGAGGGGAATAACAAAACTTATTCTAAAATGAACACAACACATCCAAAATAATGAATTTTCATACGACATATAGGATGGACACATACATACAACTTTGGAAAATAATTTTTTAACACGGACCGTAAAACACTAGGAATGATTGTTAATTAAAAGGTTACATTCAAAATTACCCCATGCTCCTAAACCCTAAACCGTGTCCTCCAAATTAGGGGACCCCAACACCACATTTAACCCCACCCATTTGATCACTCCCTCTATAAAAGGCATGCTACTCCGACTACACTTCCTCACTCAACATGCCACAACAAACTCTCATCACAAAAATGGGTTGCTCATCATTCCCCCCCAAACCGGGGTGGGGAATATCCCACATTAGCTTACATAATCTCTCCCCATAGGAATGGGAGGTGCAGGGAAGAATACTGGGGAAGCACGTGATCTTGGCATCTGGCGCATTCGTGCAGCAGATCGCTACTATCCATCGACGCCTTATTAGCGTCGGGCTGCCCCATAACATACAGCCAGTGGCCGCAATTGGGTCATTGGTTTGGCCGGGACCAACGTCGGGAGCAGATTCGCCGTCGGGAGTGTCACTCGCTTCAGTTGGGCCCGTTCTTCCTATATCTCGTGGGGCATGTTGTCTGTCGGGTAGGATGCTTCACACTCCACCTCTTTTGAGGCATCCGCTCCCTCTTGACGGTGCCCATCGGGTTAATTATATGTTCTACAGTTTTTTTTTTTATTTACATAGTATTTTGAATTTTTTTCCCTAATGTTCAATGTGCTTTACATGTAGCTCCACATAAATATCTCTTGTGTAGATCTTGCTAATGTCGCAATGCTTTCTGACAATGTTTTGCCTGCCGCTGTGACTAAGCAAGGGCAACCTACTTAAACTTTATCCTAATGAAATCTTCAACACTTTCTGAGTACCTTATGTATACAGTATTTTTAGACTATTTAATATTCTTCATGTTCACGTGCAAGTGCATGTTTCACCACATTATTATCATCTACTAGGTTCATCAGTATCATCGGGCGAAGAAAGTTTAAGCTCTTATAATAGGTTGAGAGCATGAAGTATATCCTCACCTTGGTATCAAAAGTCAATAAATTCCAGCATGGGTCAGCGGGGTCAACGAGCTGCCGTCAAAAAGTCTGCGCGTTGCGAGGCTCCAACGCATGCATAATGAACACCTCGTTTGTCCTCTTTTGCATGACTGGTGCAGTACGTGGATGGGATCAAGGCCTCTCCTCAAACCCTTACATGACCGGCCTAAAAATACTCACCCATATAAATGCCATGGTCTTCAATATATAATTGGGTCCCATATAATATTCCATTTTCTTGATTAGATAACGCGTACACATATCATGAATTAAATGAAGTAACCTAAACCCATGACATCTCATGTTTTTATCTCATTCCACGTAACAATTATAGGACTACGGATTCTAGCATGATTAATTGAAAAAACGCATCCATCTTCTACTTCACACTAGCCGAGAATATTTCTTGTCTAGTATTTTGATTAAGGTATCCTACACAAATTACAAATAATCAAGACAGAGTAACATTAATCGAATAACCACACACATATTAACAAATGTATCTCATCACAGCAATCTTTTCATCATCTCGACAACCATGGGAAAAAATTATTATCTTCGTTATATTTCTACTCACGCTGACAACTACGGGTGTTCACGTATCGGGTTGGTTCGGATTTGGATTGAAAGGAGAACCCAACCAATTAAAAGGTTATTTTTTAGGATTGGTTTCATTTTCAAACTTTCTGTGTCCGGAACCGAACCAAACCAAACCCATAAATTACTGCTTAGTTCGGTTCGGGTAGTCGGCTTCCCGATCAAACATTAAATCTAACAAGAAAAAATTAAAAGAACGAAATCAAAAACATTTCAAAAAATAAATAATACAATTATTTAGAAACAAACCTTACAAACATGTTTTTTATGAGTTTATGAACTCACAATTAGTTATCCACTCAAAAATGTATATACATTTTCGTATTTTTTATTTTTTTAAATTTAATTTCAATTGTATCCCCTGCATCGGGTTGGACCATATTAGTTACTCTGGAGGGACTACAATGTATTTAGTAAAAAAAAATTCGCTTTTTGACTCCTATTCCATTACTATATGACATTTTTTTTTACCTCTAATTCTTTGAGAGTAATAATAACTGATGAAATACCTAAGGATTCCCTCTAAATTACCTTACCTAATCATTAAGAGACTTTGTATAAGATGCCATGTTTATAAAATATTGGAAGGTGCCTTATTTAGGAGTTGCTTAATCCCTTATTAGTAAAGGTGGCTTGTCTAGGAGGTCTTGAGGGATTCTTTGTTCAGGGGCCATAGCAAGATGAAAGATTCTATATATCATCTTTTATAGCTTGCTAATGTGCAATTATAAATTTTGTATTGGTTTTGAAGATTTTAATTTTCATTTCAGTTAGGAAATCATTGTTAACTATGAAAATAATCGTTGTAATTATATCATTTTTTGCAGTGTGCTATATTTTTAATTATATATTATTTTAGAATTAAGTATTGTATAAATAAGGCGATACTCAAACTCTTAATAGTTGGTTAAGCAGACAAATGAATTATAATCACTTGATGAACCGAAATTACTAACCTAACATATGGATCACACATTAGATATGTGTTATTGAACACACTTAAAGAAAAGTGTTACCTTAAAAGTGGATTAGAATTTCCCAAGTGCATATTGCTTGAATTTAATTTTTAAACCGAGGGATTCCCTTGTGAGTTGTGATTCACTTATCTGTTATGAAATATTATTTTCTAAGTGAAGTATACTTTTGATAATTGTTAAGTGTATAATCCCTTCTAGATTATAAAAGATGTACTATCTATTCAGTAAATTGTAAAGAATATATGTATATAGATTGATTTTGTATAGAGTATGTCCTATATATAGTATTGTTGGCTAATTAATGAACTAATTATTTTTCTACTTTAATAAAAGGGTAGCAAAAGTATGTTTTCTTCTTTTTTCTTTTTTTTTTATCCTCCCTGGGAACAATATACAGCCTCCATTCTTAACCTTTTACCTTCTTCTCATCTCAATTGGACTGAATTTCCACTTCCCGTCTACAAGCAGAATCCAATTTTTCTCCTATCCACATTCCGTCTGAGACTGCGTCAAAAATTATACCACAGCCCATACCCATTGTATCCAAAGACCCACTTTCCAACACCAAAAATAGTAGCACCCACCTAATGGGGCTGCCAAAAAAACCCCATACACTGGCGCGGCTTCACTTCATCAGCTCCACATCACACGGCTGCTCCGACAGCCTCTGATCCAGCCTGCCTGGCTGCCCCCCATGTGCCCCGCGTCAGCTTTTTTCCTTCCACGTGTTGCTGATCCGACGGCTATAAGGGAATCCCAACACACCTTGACAAAAACGCACCTGTACACTAGAATTGTCCTCATAGTATATGATGATTGCTTTAATTTTAATTTTAATTTCATGTTTCCTTTTCTTTTGATTTTGTTTGATGGTTAGTTATTCTAGGGATGGAGTTGTAGCTTGATTGAACTCTTTTAACTATCCCAAAAAAAATTAAAAGGACAAAACAGTCATTTTATTCATTTTAAAATAAATTGAAAACCTTAATAACAATTTTGTCAACGAAAAAAAATTATAACCAAATTGATTTTGACCTTAAACCTTTATGACTAAAAAAATAGTTATCCCTATATTTTTTAATACATTTGTACCTGACAATTTTATTAGATTTTGAGGAATGATGTTTAAATTAACGAATTTTTATTCTTGGAAACTTTTGGCTAATTTTCTATATTTTAGTTGATATACGAGAGTTTTAAAATTGTATCTCTTAACGCATGATAAGTAAATTTATGTCTAATCTCCACTACAATAATAAGTAAATTTTCATTATAATTATTCTAGTTACATATTTCAATTCTATTGTATTTCATCTAATATATACAATTAGAATCTAACTCACTATAAAAAAAAATGCCCAATAAATCAAATTTTCACAACTATAATTTCCACTATAATTTGCTGGGTGTCTATTTACTCTGAAATTTATTAGTGTTTTCACTATTTTGAGACTAAAGTGCCCTAATATATTTTATACCAATATACAACAGCTATACTTGGTAGTCAACATAGTATGTACAATAATGACACAATGGCTGTCTTTCACACTCTCATGGCTAGGCGCATGCATAACCACGCTCATTTAACATCCATCCTAAAATTAAGTTCCAGATAAATCCATTCATTTAACATTTATTGTTGTTGTAACCCCTATCCAACTATTTATTTTTTCATTTAACATGAATCCCAGAAACCTGGCCATTAACATCTCCAAAATCAAATCCCCAAATTCCTCAATCAAATCTTTTCATTCAGATGCTGAATTTAATCCCACCAACAAATTACATCTCTATGGAATTATATCTCTCCAATTATGTAACCCAGTGTCATCAATTTATTTACACCTCCCCCAAACCAAAAAGAAAAGAAATTGGGACGGAGAAACCCTAGCATAGTGACGAATCACTCTTTGAGGAGTTTCATGACTATTGGTTGATGCTCTCCTCTGGTCGACTGCTATACTAACAACCAGGTTTGTTATTTCTTGCTCTTCTTCGTTCAATTTCTTCTATTATAGTTGTTAATTTGGACACCCATCTTGAATTTTTTGGGTTCTTCAAATGAAGTTGAATTTCTCTGCCGGCGTGATGATTCGTTGTTGGGTGAACTGTTGATTGGGTTTGTGCGTTCTAGTGACTTAATGAGAAAATTTTGGAAATGATTAACAGACTTGGAATAACTTGAACGAGTTGTACGATTCTGTTACCCCAATTTTTTATGAGTACTTTTTTTGACGCTACCGTGCGTGTATTCCCCCTTTTTTTTAACTTAACTCATTGTTACATTTCTTTGGAGTATTCAGGATGGGTTTTACATGATAATAAGTTCCCAACATTTGAGAAGGAAATTTGTTATTCACTGTGATATGCATGACCTGCTCAACCCCCCCAAAAAAAAGAATGAATCGTGTTTACGCTTTTTCTTTCCATTATGGTTGATTTTTCACACATTTTTTTTTGTGGAGCGAGTACTGATATATTGTTGGAATAGAATATATGCAAAGCTTGATTTCTGAGTCTTTTCTTTGTAGAAGTCTTTTCAAATTTTTTTGTGCCTAATTTTGGAGCGAATGATGATTAATTGTTTTGAAAAATATTGAGATGTTATTTTCATTTGAATGTGTATGTAATTTTTTGAACAAATGAGTAGTTATTGACTGAGTTATTCCTCTGTTATTCCTTAACTTATTTTTTTCTTTGTTTGGTTTGAGAACTGAGTTATAGTTATAACTGAATAAGGAAGACTTGTGTTGAGAGGCTATTTTTTTTGGCAGACCTTTGCTGAAATCATAATGTATTCGAAACTTCAGGAATTCTTAGTTGATGTTATTGTTGGGAAAATGTGGAAGTTATTTCAAATTAAATGTATATGATTCTTTTCGGTAAAATGAAATGTTATTCATGAATTACTCCTCTGTTTTATCTTGCATAGGCCCTCTGTTTTACTCTTTTTTCTCATAACTACGTGTGCTTGACAAGTGGGACTGTGGAGTTTATGTGTTAAAGTGGATGCAAATGTGGGATCCCAAAAGTTTGGGGGATGAAGCTCCACCACTACCAGAATGGGATAATGTAAGTAACGTCCTTTGAAATTGCATATGTTATTTAGTAATGTATTTTTAGGTTATATATACGATCATTGTCTAATGTTGGAAGTCTGATATAACTAAAATCTGAAACAGGCCATGTTGAGTCAATTTCGTAAGGAACTAGTCATTGACATGCTATACTGTCCGGAGAATGAGAAAAATGATACACTTGAAGATGTCATTAATCTTCCACAAAGGCGTGTCGCGGATAGGGGGAAGAAGATTCAACTGAAGGATCCTTGGACAAATCCGAGGACAAAGTCACTTGTGAGGAGGACCAAAAGGGCTCCAAAAGGAAAAAAAAGAGCACCTACTAGTGAATGTAATAGTTTAGTTCGTACCACCTTGATTTGGTTTTTTAATTTTTCTTTTGGTTGCGCATTTGTTTGTTTAATGGATATTTGAGACTTCAAGTCACCGCGTTTGAATTTGATCTTTTTTGTTACTAACTAACATGTGCCTTGATTCCATGATGAAAATAGGTAAGGTAATTAGAACCAATTTTTTTTTATAATATAGTATGATAGGATGTTATTGTTTACCGTGCAAACATGTTATTTTAAACTAAATTAAAATAACAACACTACATGTACACCTCTTTTTGGTGTACACCTCCAATCAAGTCCCAAACGAACAGGTTTTTATATATACAATGAACATGTTTTTATAGTTGACACGAACAGATTTTAAAACATGTTCGTTTGCTTTTAAAAACCTGTTCGTTCTAGTAGTAATATTTTGTTCGTGCACGAACAGAAATCTATATATACAACGAACATATTTTATAGTTGACACAAATAGGTTAAAAATCTGTTCGTTTGCTTTTAAAAACCTGTTCGTTCTAGTAATAAAAACCTGTTTGTTTCAGACTTGGTTGGAGGTGTACACCACACCAAGATTAATTGTTAAAATAAAACCAAATGACGACAAAAAAATGAGTCTCGTTCTCGTAAGATTATTATAGCTTCATAACAAAATAGTATTTTTTCTAACAAAATCGTGACTTAAAATTAATATGGTGGTTTTCTCTAATATGTTTTAAAAAACCAAATTTTGTTAATAATACACTTTGCATGTTATTTAAATTATTAATAAAGATGTTATTGTTTATTGTGCAAACATGTTAATTAAAACTTAATTTAAATAAAAACCAAATGACAACCAAAAATGAGTCCTGATCTCGTAAGATTATTATAGCTTCATAACAAAATAGTATTTTTCTAACAAAATCGTGACTTAAAATTAATATGGTGGTTTCCTCTAATTTGTTTTAAAAAACAAATATTATTAATAATACACTTTGCATCTTATTTAAATTACAAAAGAAGATGGTTACTTATTAAATATAATCACTAATAACAACCTCTGATTAATAAAAAATAAAAAAAAATATTAGAGAATAAAAAATAGAAAAGAAAACTCAAGTAGATGAACATGAGACGTTTAATGGTTTGTAATTTCTTTCTTATGATAAAGAGTAGTCTCACAAAAATAATTTTATAATGACAAAAAAATGAGCAATAATTATAATATAAGGTAATAATTAATCTTTATTGTAATTAAATTGCAATGATTTCCTTGAAAAGAAAAAGGAATATGGCGTTATATCCGTTAATGAGAATTGATATGCGTTTAACTTCCTCCACAATTTATTGTAACATAAAAGTGATATAAAGGCGGTGGATTGCACCCTGAAATAAGTAGGCGCGTATGACAAATTAGATCTTGGGCTAGCTAATTCAAAAGATGCCATGCTCTTTCATGATAGATTTATATGCTTGATTACATGCTTGATCAACACATGGTTCTCACATATAAAATACATCTTTATGCATCATTACCTGCTTTTATGGGTTTTTAACTATGGCACTAGAATAATTGTGATAATATGTAAATTGAACTTGGTTATTACAATCTTTGCGTACAAACTGGCACCTTGTTGAATTTGCTTATTAAAGGAAAACCCGTAAAAAGCCTATCTCCTCTTGTGTCTGGTGTTTACGATTTTGCAGATGGCACGTACAAGGTCAACCCTTCCGACCAAGGGAAAAGTTAAAGTTCACAGACCTCCCATTTGAGCCTCGCGGCATTGAGGTCCTAGGGAACTGTGCAACCTCAAATGGAAACACTAGTCACTCCGGCAGTCAGCATACCCACATCGAGCCTTTCGCCTAAGAAACGTCCAATCCAAAGAGAGGCAGGGGAAGGCACTTCGAAAGGAGCAGCAACACCTATTAGCAGGCACTCCTAGCGGGCTTGCTGCTTTAAACCGTGTCTCGAGTCAAGCACCGAAAGACCAGGAGGTCATTGCAATCATCAGTGACTTTGAGCCCCAAACTGCAAAGGATGGTGACATAGAGGCAGAGCCTAAAGAAAGGTTGCTGGTAGGAGAAGGAGGAGCCAAAGAGACGCCACCAGAAGAGGACGTCTATGCTGGAATTTCAATGGAGATCTGGACAACTGGCAGAATGCGGAGCCAGCAAGAAGCTCTGAGGAGAGCTTAGCGCACAAACGACATGGAAACAAAAAGGATCAAATTTTCCAACCTTCTTCGCGACCCTTACTATCTACTCCATAACTATTACTTAGTGTGTTTTGTATATATTTGTTTATTTGCTTTGTGTTGAACTTGTTAGTACTTATTCCTCTTGACTCTTCTTCATGCTTTGATGTGAATATTATTCTACTAATATTAGGATTTCTAAAACTGTTGCTCTCTTTTTGGGGACCCCACCCATTCAAATTTTTTTGAAAATTCTTTTTGAAATTGACTTTGTAGTTCATAAAATCATCCAATCATCCAATCATAGATGAAAGGAAAGAACACACAAACCAAAAGAGCTTTTGAGTCAAACTTTGAACCACTAATTTTCTTCCATGTGTGTTAATTCCTCTCTTATTACTGCGATTTTTGACTTGCCAGATTCTTTATGTCCATTACTGTATATATTTTGTGTATTCATAGGATTAAGGCCTTCTTTGTGTTCAATACTTAAAGAGAATTATTGAAACGTTAGAGACGAATTTAGAATTTGGACTAAATGCTGGGAATCAAAAGATAAATAATTTGATGTCCTAACTCACAAATCTAATTATCCTCGTAACTTCTAAATTTAGAAAGTTTTAAATTTTTTTTTTTACATTTTTAATGTTTTAAAAATAACATTTATATTTATATTTTTTACTAAAAGGATAAAAAAAAAGTCTAAGTGAACAACACAGTTCAACTAACAATTAACCAAGACATCTATTCTTCTCCCCTTCCATATGTTCTTTGCGTCTCAACCATCTTCACCACCAACACCACTATCACCATTATACTGCAACCATTCTTCTTCTTCCTCATCCTCCTCCTCCTCCTCTTACATTTTTTATCGAATCCACCACCAGCAACTCTGTGGAAACGAACGAAGCCATAACCGGAGCATGATTGTGAAGAAGGGAGTGAGCCGCAACGTAACGTGCTACCACTTCATGATCTCCACCATCGTAGATGTCTTCTCGGCAGGGACATCTTGGTGCCGCTACGGCAGGTCCTGCGACTTCGGATTTGGTTGCTATGTGATTGGAAACGAAGAAAGCAATGAGAGAAGAGGGATGGCGACTTGGTTTATCCGGAGTGAATACGGAGCCCGCCTCTACAAGTGTGATTGGGCAGGGAGGTTTTTTTTTTCAGTATGTATGAAATGTTTTATTTTGTTTGGATGATTTCTTTTTCAATTTTAAATGATCATTTTTATTTATTTAGATGATCTATTTTCAATTTTGGATGATAAATTATATATATATTGTTTTTTTTACGAAAAACCTACACGACCAAGCCTTTTTGACAACCAAGTGCAACCAAGTCTTTCTGACATACGCGCATAAGGTTTTCTCTCTCCTCAAAAGGCGCGCCCTTCTCAAACACGCTTTCTTATTTTTTTTTCATCTCCTCATTAAACTCATCATTATTCATCCATTTTGATTCATTCAATTCGTTCCTAGGTCTTTTTTAGTCATTAGAATACATTTGAGTACATTTTAAGTGGTAAAATCCGGTTCAGTTCTTCATGAAAATTCGGTTCAGTTCTTATTGAAATTCCAATGCGCATTTTTAATAAAAATCCACTTAGGCGTGCTTCTATACAAGTTTTCTCTCTCCTCAAAAGGTGCGCCCTTCTCAAACACGCTTTCCTTATCTTTCTCTTTTTTT